>SMSQ01005096.1:17552-54081 GCA_019453375.1 Ctenoplectra terminalis | reverse complement strand
AGTTTGTAACTTTTAAGTCACACGGTCCCATAGAGGGTTAAAATTAAATTTTATAGCAATTTATCAATGCAGATATGTTATCGATTATAAAGATATGATAGTTAAGGCAAATTCGGAACAGCTTTTGAAAATATTCTATTAAATACGACCCGGTTGAGATAAAATACTGAGTACGGTTAAAAGCGCAAAGGGTTAACGCGTTGAACGCAATGGTGATTTTTGTCGATTTCCTACTAAACTGTGTGCTATGATACGAATAAAAAAAAATTGAGTGAAAAATAGCGAAGAATTTAAAAAGAAAATTGTAAAAGCTTGCAAAAGAAAGTCGTATCGTTGTTTAACTCTCGTGTGCTTTTCACAAATAGTTACAGAAGTGATGTTAGTTTTTTATTTACTATATTAACACATTGCGTATAGGTCACGAGATATCTCGTACGTAGCAAGCCGAACTTTGTGGCCGGGTTACGAGATATCTCGTTTTAATGTTCTTTCAATACGCGCGTATGAACGACTCGTATACAAACAAATTATGTACGCATTGATCCACCATGTAGACTTTCTGGTAATTTGGAAGAGCATGCACTTGAAGCAATAATAGGAAATTACAAGAAAAAGTTCCTAACAAAAAAATATAAAGTCTGTTCGTTCTTGAAATATTACAGGAAAAAGAAAATTTTGAAATTTTTCCAAGGGCTGATTTCACCTTTCTAAACGGAATTATGTCTCTTAACAAAAAATATGGTTGTATTAGTCACAACTTAGCTTGTATACAAAGTTTAATCATTTTTAGAATTTCTGAGTTAGAAAACCTTACTCGTCAGCCGATGCTTCTAATTTTTGTTAAACTCGATGCTCCAATTATTTCCAAAGAAGCCTTAAACATCTCAAAAGTGTTCTTTTACATTTACCAATTAACGTGTACCACGTAAGGTCTCTTAACCCATAATTGTTTAATTAACCACGTAACATAATTGTTCAATATAACAAACATAATAATTGAAAATCCACGGGATCAGAGAGGAAATTGTTCGAAACGAGGCAGCACAATGCACGCTGTAACCTAATAATAATTTCGTTGGCCAGCAATTAGCCGGTGCAAAATAATGCAGTTAACCCTTAATTATCGTAACCTCGACACGAAACAAAGCATCAAATTCTCTGGCCAATGACGTTGAGGCGAATATTTCAGCATCAGATTCGCGCGAAAATGCCGAACGGTTCTCGACTACGACGCTCCAAGCTTCGAGTGTTATCGGTGAAACGTCAAGCGCAGGGAAGAGGAAAACGTTTGTGCTCGTGGCCGGTAATTAGGACGATTTCGCGAAAAAGTCTTGATAAAGAGCCCAAGGGATGGTTACACCGTGGCCCTGTAACAAGGCGTTCATTCATAACCCGCTTTTAGACGTAATGGGGTATTTAAGACCACTTAAAAATCATTTGCAACAAAAAAATAACAAAAAAAAAAAAAAAAAGG
The DNA here is from genome assembly GCA_019453375.1 of Ctenoplectra terminalis. Lineage (NCBI taxonomy): Eukaryota > Metazoa > Arthropoda > Insecta > Hymenoptera > Apidae > Ctenoplectra > Ctenoplectra terminalis. The sequence continues at coordinate 52,607 of SMSQ01005096.1, read as the reverse complement.
ACGTTGTTCGCAAGCTGGCCAAGCTTTGCTGCTCGCATACGCTCGTTTCGGTCGAGACTCCAATGAAAAGAGACACGAAGGAGAAGGAAAAAGTGGCTGGCTAGGGTCTGAGGAAGCTAAAGGAAACGGAAGCAACTGAAGAAGAGCGAGGCTGGTGTCGAGAAAAGGAGGTCTAGTGTGATTGTACGTACAAGAGAAAGGCAACGAGACACGTAACAGAGCTGAAACGGCGTTACCGAGACTGAGAACGTATGCCCGGAAGCGCGCTTCTTTATTTGACGCTTTTAAAAGAACGATGGGATTAAAGAGCCGTGCCACTTGTTAAAGGAAGGACATTTTTCAAGGGCTCGCGTCGTTGAGTTTGATCAAAAGCCAAGGATCCGTGTAAACTGTCCGACGAAACACGCGCCCCATTCCTTCCGTTTGTCCGGAGGGAAAGAGCCGAGCCCGGCTTCTCTTGATTTTATCAATGGGGCGCAGTGAAGCATCGTCGAGAGTTCTCTCTTGCGAACTGGCTGCGCTCAGTTTTTGCATGGAACATCGACGCACCGATGCGCGCTCGGGTCGAAGGTAATTGCGATATAAAAAACTGCTTCCTTTCGCCAAAGCAGTTGTAAGTTAATCGTTTGAATCGGCATCGTTGTGCAACGCGAAATCGTCTAGAAGGGAGCAAACGCGATTCCACGAGCGGTTGGTTTTGGTCGAACGCTGACAACACAAGCGGAAGCGTGATTATTGGGTTAAATTAGCGCGTAGATAAGTTGCAGAGAAAGAAATTGGCATTCTCAAGACTGCTTGGTTCTTTGGTTTTTGTTTTTTTTGTTTCTTTTTGTTTTTTCTTGTTTTTTTTTTGTTTTCTTTTTCTTGAGAAGGTAGGAAAAGAAGCGGGAAGAAAGTATAATGCCTTCGGTGGTATTAAAACGGTCGGAATATCCAATTAGGTGAAGCTTAAAAGATCTTCGGCGCGCTTGCCTCTCTTGATACGTTGAAGGCGATTAGAGGTTCGTACGAAATAAATTGTAGAATAAAAATCTTTGACTTAGCAGTTAAACGGTGGGCAACGAAATTAAACGAGATGTTTAAAAAAAAAAAAAAAAAAGGAAAAATAGATTGAAAAGTGCTTTTATCTCGGCGCGAATGATATTAGAAAGGATAGATCTCCTCGAAGGGGGAACGTATTCGACTGCAATTGTACTTATTCTTCCCTTTAATGAGATCGTTAGGAGAAGAGCTTAAATTTTTCTTTTATTACTTTTTCCTTCCTAGACGTTCGGTTTTTTTTTTTTTATTTTTTTACGATAGAGAAACGGAGGGACTGAATTTTCAGAGAGATAAATTTTATTTTTATCGCGAGAAAATAATTGAACCAAAAAAATATATAGAACAATTAAAATGTCGAAGTAAGAAACTTCACGCTGAATAAACGTTACCGGCCTTTGTGTAAATTTACCACTGCGAACGAGACTTTTGCGAAACTATTTTACGAAGCAGGTTAATTCTTTTGTAAAGTTTAACGGATACCGGTGAAAAAATTTTCGTTGAAAAAGTTTTCCCTTGAAATATCGGCATTTTTTTTACGACAAGCGTAACCGAGCAACTCTGTGTCCTTTCTTGTTTGTCGTTTTTGCACACTGTACTTCAATTTTTTAGTTTTGAGCTTCCTTTTTTTTCTCTTTTTAACTGAAAGATGATGCACATAGATCTGTACGTTGCTCAAAATCCAATCGAAGCATTTCGAATATTTGAAGAAAAATATTTATATGAATGTAATATAAAGGAATAAAGTAATAAAAGCATAAAAGTAATAAAATGACTATTGTTTTGATAAGCGAAGTTTTTTTAAATATGATGTATGGAACAAATAAGGTTGGCTAGTGTTTTACATAGTATTCAAATAGTATAATTTTGGTCTGAATTTTTGTTATCTGTACAAATTGCGATATTTTAGTTAACCTACAAATTACTGTATCCCTTAAGACCTTTTTTTAAGTGAAAAACATAAATGGAAAGATCTACGTGTTAATAAAACAAGAAAGATGATTTTTTATATGACATATTATAAAAAATATATCATAATTTATAATCTTTCATTATAAAAAATATGTTATATAAAAAATCTTCTTTCTTGTTTTATTAACACGTAGATCTTTCCATTTATGTTTTTCACTTAATAAAAGGTCCTAAGGGCTACAGTAATTTGTAGGTTAAAATATCGCAATTTATACAGATAATAAAAATTCAAATCAAAATCATACTATTTGAATATTATGAATAATATGTCATATAATATAAAAACCAAATTTTTTATATCAATTCTAAGCAATTTGGGTAATTACTTTTTACTTAACTAGATACTAAAACTTCCAATATATATATTTTCTATTTGCTGCTAAGCTTTACCATTCAAATACATATTAATGTTTTAAAATTGTCATTCATAAGGATAGTATTAAAATGTAATAAACATTCATTTCGCGGAAAATAGTACATTTTATTAAAAAAAAAATAAATAAATAAAAATTATGTTCTACTACAGCTGAATAATAATAATAATAATACTAAAAAAAAAACAATCCTACACGTAAATATTTTACAAAATAATATTGTATGAAATAATAACTGACAGTACAAGGTAGGTCAAAAGGCACTTTTTTATTTTTGTTTTATTTAAAATTTTGTAAAAATAAATAGAAACAAACTTTATATAGTTCAAATAGTTCTTTTATAATAAAATTTAGAAAATTACGTTCGTAAAATGACCGCCTCTCGACCATGTACAGATCTGAGCTCTTTTCTCAATATTTGTCATTGTTTAATTTAAAACTTCAGGTGATAGATTGTTTACTTCAGTGACAATGTGTTTTAACTCACTCAAAGTGTTCAGTTTATTGACATAAATCCGCTCTTTCAGATAATTCCATAAAAAATAGTACCGCACTATAAGATATTAGGTTGACCCAAAAGTTTCTTTCGTTTTATTAATAAGTAACGGATGAATAATATTTTACATTTTACAACATATTATTATTTTATATACGATTCATTTTGTTCTATTTTTTCCATTCGTCTCTCGATTAACAAACAAGGGTAAATGTTTATTTAACACTTTGACTGCCATGTTGGTGATATATGACCGGCAACGGTTTCTCCCGTGACGTCACGGTGGTCATTGGTGACGGGAGCCTTTCAACTTTTTACAATTGTAAAAAACGAAGGCGTGTTTTAATTTGTCCTTATCAACCGTCACCCGTGACCACTAGTAAGATAAACGCTTCATTTGATAAAAATGTTGTCTTCTAACATCACTTCATTATTATTTTCCCATTATATGCTTTGAATAATAAAATTAATGCCGTGGCGTCCTGGGCAAAACATATGATTTCGGCGTGGCAGTCAAAGTGTTAAACACTGTTAGACGAAGCCGCTGCGTGAAGATATCGAAAGAAACTTTCAGGACGACCCGATACATTAATAATATTAAGATCACCCCAAAATTGTCTTTGAGTTTAAATAATCGAACAATTGCTTCTCAAGTAAATTTCCACAATTTTTATACGCTGATGAGGTGTGTATCTATCTATCATAAACTTTTTAACTTGAACCTTACTTTCAGAAAACAATAAAAAAAAAAAGAAAAAAAAACAATAGAAAGAAAAAATATAATTTTTCCAAATATGAGAAACACTTTTGCATGACTACCACCCTGTACTGATTTCAATAAAAAAAAAAAATTGTAACCATACAGCATAAAATTACCATGAATCTTCAGAAATCTTTAGAAAGTAGTTAAATTCTCCATTCAATTGATCCTACCTAAAAAAAAAAAAGCAACGTACGGGTTCCGAAATAGAATCTGAAACCTTGCCGCGTCAGGAATAAGAAAAAGGGCCATCATGCGTCGATTAGATGGAGGAGCGTCAGCTGAAGGAGCGGTTTCCCATTTGTAATGGGTCTTTCCTAAACTGCTCGACGTCAAGGCGCGCAAGTAAATTGTCCATTAAAGTACAGAACTACGGGGGTGGCTCGGGGACGACGGCTTGCAAAGCAAAGCGAGCAAAGGCTGCGCGAACGAAGGGCACAAGTTTTGGCTAATCAAGGGGAACGGCAGGTGATTACTAAATGGACGCGGAACTAATTTCACAGGCAAGGAGCAGAGCCCTCGTTCGCGTCGAAGGAATGCACTTTACACGCGAGGCCTGATCCGATAACGAGTCTGATTATAGAAGTCTCTCAATTTCTTCGCGAGGCTGCGCCCTTGTTTAACTTTGTCTTTCGGTCGGCAAACAACCGAGAGCCGGCCAATTAATGAAAAACACCAACCCATCAGCCATTTTCTCCCCTTTTCTCGTTCCACACGCTTCCGCGCCACGCTCAAAACGGCCAATCGTGTGATTGATCGCCGTGAATGCTGCACCCTTTCTATTTTTTTTCTCGTCGTAAAACTTCTAATTAGGGAAAAATTTTTCTCGGGCACGTGGCGGATACAAATCGAGAATATGTCTACGACGCTAAAATCACGATGAAAAAAACAATCAGAGAATTTTGGAATCAAAGTTGGCTCAACATCCCACAAAGGAAACTACGCACGGTAAGAACCAACGTTTCAGAAAATCCCATCGGTTCAAGAATTTCCAGAAGAAACCAAGTTATCCTCACTCGCATCCGTACTGGTCGCTCAAGATTAACCCATTAGCTGCCACGATCCCCATTTGGGGATTTTGGAATTTTACGTTTACCACTCGGCGCGAAAAATATATTTGGTACGCTTGACGATTTAATTTCATTCTATATATATCTGTCAATATCGTGTGCAACAGAAAGTATGTATTTTGTGGTTCGTTTCTTTACAACAAGCAATCAAAATTGAAATTCATATGTAAGTTGAACGGACCAAAATCGTCATATTTCAAGCTTAATATTTTTCGTTTCTTTTTTATATTATAATGAAATACAGTATATAAATGTACATAATTTAGACGTTATAGTAACGATCTGTTAGTTACTCGGTCTTTTGTTTTTTATTCAAATCATTTTATAACGATACCCATTTGATACTTTTTCAAAAATATCAAATAATTTCAAAACAAAACATAATTTCAATATAATTATACTGTTACAGAACTTTTTGTGCATATATATAACTTATCCGGCCAAAAATAAAAATAAAAATTTGGCAGTTAATGGGCTAACCCACGAATACCTGACAACAAAACAGACCTGATAACAAAAAACTCCCGAATGCCACATCACCGATCAGCATCCAGCACATCCTACTAAACTGCCCTAGGTTCGCATCGGTCAGAAATAGATTGAACATCAAAACGGACATGAAATCCAACCTAAACGATCGCGACAACGTCCATAAAGTACTAGAATTTTTAAAAATTCACTGTAAGCAAAATGTATATCTCACTTTCGAAAACATTGTAACATTTTAATAGCCACTCATGTATCGTTCAGTGGTCACTAATGACTTCAATGTTAATGTGACTACTCTAAAATAAACTCTTAACACATTATGTACGGCGCTCTGCTCACGCAACGCGCTCTCAGGGCCCGCACATTTCTGGGCACTCTAGAAACACTTCATACGATGCATATATTCACTTTTTTAATTCGCATTTGGTAGTAGATATTCGCATAAAGTATTCCTAAATATTACTATATATTTTTTATACATCTTTTACATTTTTTACATTTAAAAAAATTTTAATTATTTATTTTACAAGTTTGAATAATCCTTTGAATAATCATTTTTTTTTTCGCTAACCATTTGTTAAGGGAATACGCAAGACTTCGTTACCCTGGTAACGTAACAAGAAAGTCTATTTTTAGTTCCTTAAATCGTCGATTGAGTCGAAGAAACCTGAAAACGAGATATTTCGTCTCCTGGCCACAACCTTCGGATTCCTAAAGACGAGATATCTCGTCTCCCGTACGCAATGTGTTAACCCCTTGGCTTACGATTTCTTCAATCTTCATGCATATTAGCAATAGTTATTCGTGTCTTCGACACTCTATCAAACGCAAAGTATCGAAATATTACACGTATTTTGTATTTGCTGATTTTCAATATTGTAAATTTAAATTACAGTTAAAGCTAAAATTGAACTTTATCATAAATATTGTGCGTTTTTATTGTATTTTACACAGAATCGGCGCCACGAGTGTGACTCGTGGTTATAGGACAAAGGGTTAATATATTAAAAAAAAAAAAAAAAACCGAGAATACAGACAAGGATAATTTTAGTTTTTACTATTTTCTATTATTGATTTCAGATTTCCGCCATTTTTGGGATCACCGATCCACCTTTTACACCGCGGTTTTCCAAACTATCGCGCGAAAAGTTTCCGAAAGTGTGTTAATTAAACGATTCCCTGAAGAACAGCGTCGAGGAAAAGGAAGAACGGAAGCAGATATATATCCGTAATAAGAATCCCGCGAACGTCGATTCCCAATCGAACCTCCACCCTTGGGAAGCACAGATAAGCCCATGGATGACCGGGACGGTTAACGGAATTCGTTCGTGCCGATCGATGCTTTCCATCGTCGTCGTTGCGGTGGGGTATAAACTCCTGCGACCCTCGCTACGTGACTCGAATTAACGATCACAATTAACGCAATAGGTACGCAGCGTTGTCCTGCGTCCCGTCACACCGTCTCCCGCAAATCATTCGGCCTGTCGTCGTTCGACTGTTATCGGGGCAAAAAGCGGAAGTACTCTCTCAATGCGACGTCGTTCGATGGTCACGTCTATTTTTCATAGAAACGCCGTGTTCCGCTAGCTAATCGAGATCAAAAGCTGTCTGTGCGATTCTGTCGATTCCTATCTTTCTCTTTGTTCAAAGTTGAAAGAGGACTGTTGTATGAAAGGGGACTGTGTGGTGTTGCTTCGTATGTACATCTTTCTCCTGTTCGTTTCACAACACTTCTTCCCGTTTCTTGCGTTAACCGTTTGAGTACGGGAGAATTTTCTTATGCATATGTTAAAAGTCCGGGATGAAATGCGTAGTATTGTTTTTTGGGAAACAATGAAAATGGTTATAATTAACACTAATTGTTATGTAACAAGTATTTTTGATAAAAAAAAATTTTTATTTTCACTTATAACAAAAATGTTTTGCCGCACAAATTCCATGGATTCCTTTTTTACATATAGCGTCCTTATAGATCTGGTGATGATTTAAAAAAAATTACAATCAAAACATTATATATCCTTTTACATTGACCCATTTTTTCTACCGTACCACAATTCACAGGCTTTACTACATTACTACTGTATATTATTTTAATTCTTATATCGTTAAAAGCCACAACTGAGTTAAATGAATAAAAACTGCTACCGATATTACTACAACTACTCTCAATAATTGCGTAAAGTATACTATCAACAGCAGCGTCTTCGCATTCTCGATACAAAACAAGAGAAGCGCTATCGCGCTGCGCCGTATTTTTGGCATACGACAAGTGAAGCGCGATAGCGCTTTCCCGGACTCAAACGGTTAATATTTTGTGCACAACTTGTTGCCAGGTCAGAGTTTTATTCGGTGTTACACGAAAGATGTTTTCTGTGTCCTTCTTGGGGAGTAAAACGTTAAAACATGTGTAAATTAATTAACCCTTTGACTGCTAGAAGCGTATATATACGCCCTCACAAATCCATCAATATATACGAAAAGCGTATATATACGCCCTTTGTATTTTTTAACTATAACACTTTTATTACTGCTTTACCAACTGATTCTACATGGAATTTGTTGTCTTATGTAACATAGCAACTAAATATCGGCAATTGTTTCAATATCGTTCAATCAATTGCCTTCATATTACACTGCTCTTCTACGTACACTCTCGTATAATCTCTCCGTGCATTGATTCCTGTAAACCTGTTTCTTTACTGCATATGTAAGTATTTATTTATTTTATTTTGTGATTAGTTTTTGAATTTATCCATTCGTTATTTTTTTAAATAATATAGTACACCCTAAAAATGTCCGGCCAGAAGAAAAGAAAACGTGTGTACCTAGGCAGTAGTGAAGAGGAAGAAATAGAGCTTCTTGACAACATATTTTCCTCGCCTGAAGAAAAGAATTTAATTGGTCAAAAAACAAGACTTAATATAAATAAAAGAAATTAATATTTTTATTTTTTTTGCCATTATTATTTTTTAAACCCTAAGAATGGCATCAAATTTCCCGGTACTGCTTTGATCACTGTCAGTGTCCACTAGTCAGTGAACAACTAGTCGCAGCGACTGACAAGCGAAAAACGCACCGTCCATCTAGATGGATTTACACGTTGGCTGTTAAATCGGTCATGCGATAGATACAGGAAAGTTGTGTCACGTCAGAGGTAACATACGTTCCATAAAGTTAAAGCTGCCTCCGATTAATAGGTTTTCTTTAGTTTCCTTTAATTCTTCTAATTCTTCCAGAAATTTTGTCGCTCTTCCTTTGTTACAAACTTTCCATGTATATACCTTTCAAGTCTCTGTGCCTAATTTATGTTTCGTTTCCATAATTCTGTTTCTGTTTTTATCCCTTTTATCCGTCTCACTTTTAGTTTGTTTCTTTCCAAAAATTGTATAAGATTATCTCAAAAGTTTCTTTCGTTTTATTAATATGTAATGAATCCATAATATTTTACGTTTTACAATATATTGAGCCGTTTATTTTGAAAGTGGCCTAAGTCCATTTATCTTGAAATCGAGATATTTAAGGGTTTGCGTTTCAATGAATTTAAAAATATACGTATAGGATACCAATGAGTCATACCGCTTAAGTGTATCTAAGGGTGTTAAATTTATAGTTCCTATTAAAATAGTGGCAATTGTTACAGTGAATAATATGCCTTTTCTTATGAAGAATGGAGTTAGGCCACTTTAAATATTAACAACCAGATTCATTATAAAATTTGAAGGTGCCCAAGTCCATTCAACATAATTTAAACTGCTTCAAATTGAAAAAAACAATACTGAATTTATTTTACATATCTTTGAAACACTTCGGAAACATAATTTATGCGATTGAAAACATTTTTTAACTACATAATGTACAAAATTATAAACATAAATTTATTACAAAACAATCTACTACTCATCTACATTTTGTGCGTGTGAAAGGGATTTGAAGAAATCATGATGTTCCGGTGGTATATATCGTAATAGGTCCATTATGTCCTTGAATTTTCCTGTTGTAATTTGTCTGATATTTTTATACAGTGGTGTCGGTACAATATTTTCGAATTTTCTTGGTCTACCACGACGTGGTAATAAATTTAGGACTTTAAATAAATATCTTGATTTAAATATAAGTGGAGTTAGGCCACTTTCAAACTACACAGTTCGATTATTTAACTAACTCTGAAAACTTATGTGTCAAGAAATTATTGTATTTGCTCGGATTATAAGCAACCTGAAATGCTTTACTGATAAACAACATGAAATTGTACATGTAACCATGGTAACCGGGAAAAATTGAAAAATCGAGTTAGGCCACCTTCAAAATAAACGGCTCATATTATTATTTTAAATAGGATTCATTTTGCAGTATTCCCCCCCCCCCCATCTTTCGTTTAACAAATAAGGCTGAATGTTTATTGAAACATGGCTAGACGAAACCACTGCGTGAAGATAACGGAAGAAACTTTCGGGACAACCTAATATTTTCCACTGATACGTGTGGTGTTTCCTTTTGACCGGCAAGTTTCTTGAACAGCAATAAAAATAGTTGACTCGTAAAGGTGTTAGTTTGATAAAGTAGTGTGAACAATTCTTACACCATCTGTCAAGAAACGTTTTATCCTTTTACAAATGAATTTAACCGTTTGAGTGGCACGGGTTATTTAAAAAGTCCGATCGAAAAAGGTGCCAAGCGGTGCAATCGCGTTTCTCTTATTTCAGAAATAAATAAAAATGTATAAAAGGATTATGATTATGCACACGGTTTTCATTTATTTTTGTATTAAAGAGCAGTTGTCGCGGTCTAATTGCCATCGACCGAAGCGTTGGCGCTTTTAACACTAGATTTACGGAACCCGTCAATTTGACGCAGTTCAAATTTCGTGCTCAAGTTTAACGATCATGCGTGAGAAAAATACAAACTCAAAATGAAATTTATATAGAAAAATGGACTAAATAAATTTCTGTTTATAAAAATCTATTAATTTGTAACCTAGTGTTAAACGTGAAATGCGAGCAGCATGATCGCGCTCCTTGATACTCGAACGGTTTAGATTAATCGTTATCGTTGTTTTATTTTTTTTGTCATTTTTAAAAATTATTTAACGCAAGAAATACTACTAAATTTATATTTCGTACAAGTTTCTTTTGCTCTCTCGATAGCGAGAGTTTATTATTGTTACTTTTTTTTTCAAAAACCCCTGACGTTGTAAAACTATTCCACAAAAATGTAATGATCTCATTTCTGTTTATTTTTCTTCATTGATTTCTGAAACTAAGAGCCTTTAGAAAACAACGCGATTAAGCGTACTTTTTCACTCTTGACCGTTTTTCACGGCATTAAACAGAATCGTATTTTGAGATTTTTTATTCAGGAAACCTACCAACTAGTTTCAAAAGCTCTGCCGGCTTTTCATTTTAGTTGAATGTGATAATCAGGTCATTTTCCTTTTTTTTTTCTCATTTTGCTCGTGGTTAAGCAAGTTAAAGTAGTTTTTCATACTGTGATTATAGCTCGTTAATTTTTACCACATGCATTTGATGTCTCTTGATTCCTTAGTTCAGAATTAAATCACTTTTTAACGAGTTTATTTATAGATTTAAAATTTTTTAATACACCCAAGCCTGTAGCATTATGTTCATCTTAAATGGAAAAGTTTAAACAACATGGTAATTGTGAATTTTTTTTCGTTTCATCGTACTGAAAACGGGTCAGTATTGTATTTTAAAAATTGAATGCTGTGTTTAGGCAAGGTTAACGAGGAACTGAAATTCTGCTATTATATTTTTATTATACAACGAAGTGTTCGACAGAACAGCATGACAGTTAGGTAAAAAACGAGTACGAAAACTTTTGCGAGATTAAATTTCCCATGACTTGTTTAAATTTTCACTTATATTAGAATGAACTGTTATTTTTCAATAAAAAATATATAAATCGCAAGTTTAATTATTGCGCTATAAATTCCTGTCGGTGAAAATTTTGGAACGTGCATGTTTAAAGAATATCGATCATTAGTATTTAAAGATGCAAATTTATTAACCCTTTGCACTGCTATGTCGAGCTGGATTCGACGTTCCATTTTGCTCCGTTCCTTTCAGTTTCATAATATCAAACACATTCTTGTTGATTAACCGATATTTCCTATGCACCAACTTAGTAATAGTCGTATCGACGATAAATAGATGTATCGATGACTAAAAATAAATGTATGTCTTAACCCATTAGCTGCCACGATTCTCATTTTGGAATTTTGAAATTTTACGTTTACCACTCGGCGCGAAAAATATATTTGGTACGCTTGACGATTTAATTTCATTCCATATATATCTGTCAATATTGTGTGCAACAGAAAGTGTGTATTTTGTGGTTCATTTCTTTACAACAAGCGATCAAAATTGAAATTCATATGTAAGTTGAACGGAACAAAATTGTCATATTTCAAGCTTAATATTTTTCGTTTCTTTTTTATATTATAATGAAATACAGTATATAAATGTACATAATTTAGAGGTTACAGTAACTATCTGTTAGTTTTTAGTGGTCTTTTATTTTTTATTCAAATGATTTTACCGATCATTTTATAACGATACCCATTTGGCACTTTTTCAAAAACATCAAATAATTTCAAAACAAAACATAATTTCAATATAATTATATTGTTACACAACTTTTTGTGCATATATATAACTTATCCAGCCAAAAATAAAAAAAAAATTTGGCAGTTAATGGGTTAAAAATAAATTTCATCGATTTTTATCAATGTATATACATATGTTAGTGGATATAAAAATATGAAAATTAATGGAAGTTCGATACACATTTTGGAAGTAGCTTATTAAAAACGAACCAGTTGGGGTGAAATATCGATCGTTACTCGGAGTGCAAAGGGTTAATACCTAAGTTAGTATTGAGAAGTAATGACATAATACGTACGAAATAAATTGAGCTATTGTTATATATTCAAAAGCTAGACTGCATGATTAAGAATACCAAAGAGTGTCTATTCAAACTAGAGAAAATTTAAGAGAATAGAATAGAAAAGGATGCAATAAACAGGGTAATAAGAGAGTGGAACAGAACAGAAACGAGATCGAGAGAAAAAGAAAGACACGAGAAAGGAACGAGTGTGTATGAATTGAATAATGTAAACCAGAGTCCAATTCTCAGCTGTGAGACTGGATACCCTCGTCCACAATCTTACGAGACTACAAGTTGCAATATCCCGAATCAGAATTAGCCACACCAAATTAACCCGCTCCTACCTTCTGAATAAGACAGCGGTCCCAACCTGTGGCTCTTGCAATACTACAATACATTAACCACCGACCCATCTCGTTCTCACCTCCACCATATTCTCAGCCGAAAGGAAGAATTGTGACACCGACTATTGTGTGCGGAAAAACACTAACCAAAGTAAAATACAGCAACTATTGAAATTTCTAAAAGAATACCAAGCTTCTACCTAAACTTTAATTCTCCAAAAACATTTTTTTTCTTTAATCCATTCGCTGCCAAGCCTAAATTATATGAAGTCATTCCCATTGCCATTTATATTTTCAGTGTTATTGTTTACCAAAGCTCTGTTATTTCTTGGTAAGAAATAAAGTATAAATTTTGTAAAAAATTTTATTTGTAGTATTTTTTCAAGTTTTTTACATTTCTATATTTATGTTTGTGGCCAGAAAAAATTTGCTAATTCAAAAGCCTGCATGTTATAACGTATTTAAAGTAGGACGAGTATACTCGTCCTTGGCAGCGAATGGGTTAAACTGAGTCGCTGATCAACCAACTTAGCTGTTCGTGCAACTTAAAATAAGCAACTTTGAGTTTATTCATTTTTGAATAATTTATTTCTTTAATTAAAAAAAAAACATATTATAACGTATGGATGGAGAATAAATAAATGGAATAAAATAAAAAAAGGATATTAATCATTGGAATCAATTAATTTCGAGGGTACCAACGTTTCTGTGATTCACTGTGCTGATGAAACTCCATCTGGATACCATAAAGTTAAGAATATTGTTAAATCAAATCACAAATTATCGTGTTTCTGTTTAATAATTACCACTGGTTCGCAGTCGGTTCTCGTTTGAAATTATACGCCCTCCCCATATTAGCGGGGACTCAGTATTACGTTGCATTAATGATGTCCTACGCGCAACGTCGCTGACCCTACACATCGACGCGCCGTTTGGGGCTAGAAATTAATTCGCCGCGAATTCATCGGCGCCAACGTTCTCTACGCGTAACTTTATCGTTCTCTGCTCGCTCCGGACTCATTTACAGTCGATGGCTGGATCGCTCGCTCGGAATAGACTTCCGTATTATCAAAATAACGCAATTACCTTGACATTATACGCGTACACGCGAAATTGATTTGCATTGTCCCGTGCTACACGAGTGTCCGTCGCTCTGTATCGCTACCCCGAGGTGTTTATCTCTGCTATTATGCCGAGGCATTTGTATTAATTATTGGAAAAGGGAAGGAAACGCCGCGTCGGCAAAAATTCGTAATTGAAATGTAATAAACGTTGACTCGCTGCCCGATATGATGGGATCGTGGGTTATTCGTTCGTGGAAAGAGTAAAACGAAACGTGGAATTCAGAGTTTATCGTTTCTAGGAGTATCTTTTATCTTTAGAATAAAAATGAACAAGTTTATTGCCGGTTTAAGTAAATGGAACAATAAAAACTGCCATGTACCTATATGTCAGGTGCAATTTGATACCGAAGCATAAAAGTAAACATGAAGTAAAAAAGGTAACGCGAAAGGAGGGAAAAGATTTAAAACAACGACGAGGAAAAAAGAAAGAAACAAAAAGTGGTGCTTTTTTTTTTTATTTCGTTTGTTTTGAGTCGCGTGAATCATTAAAGTTGGATTATTAGGGACTCAGACTAATTGTAAGTAAACGATGGTATTTATTATTTTTGAACAAGGTTAGTATTTTTTAGAAATGTTAGTACTTGTTCAATTCTCTTACCGCTTAGATTTTGCGGATACATTTATCGATACGATGGGTCTTTTTATATCTTGTTTATTAACATTTCTGGTATGAAATTTGGTTTTTCTTAACTCTCATTTCTTCCTTGTGACAATTTCTTTGACACGTATTTTTTAGAAAAAATGTACTTTGGAATAAATGTGAAAAAGCAGTATGCTTTGCACATTTCTTTATTATTTGTGAACGATGCGAATAATCTTGTGACTGAATGTACGGAAATTGTATTTTTCTAGTTTAAATCAAAAAAATTTGCAAATTAAACTGTTTATTTTCTCATTATATTATTAATTTTTTACTATTATGTAAACTTGACGCCAAGAGACAAATTGAGTTCAGAAAATGAGCGATGAATGAGAGTTAAAAAAAAATTTAACACTGGAACTACGGAGGAGTATGAATTCTATAAATTTCTAAGAACTTTTTGTGTCTTTTTCTAACGAATGTGAATAAAGATTTATTTCCCTTGCATCTTATATATATATATATGTATATATATATTTTTTTTTTTATTAGTTATTAATCTGAATTACTATTATTCTGAAATAAAACTAAGGATACCTAAATCGTCGGTAGTTCTAATATTAATTCAGAATAAAATATATTTGTTCAATATTCGTTATGGAAATATTTTATGCGTAACAAATTCAAATACTTAAGAAGTTATTCAATCTTTGTACAGTAATAATGTCATTGGCAAGTCAGCTTGAAGAGCATTTTTATTTCAGCTATAAAGTTATGGGTTACACTTCGCGAAACGTATAATAATATTTAATAGCTTCATAAACCGTTTTATTAATGAATTATAAGCATTTAATGGAGTTTTCTTGGTTAAAATTAATGCTCTTGTCGTTGATCCTATTTCCTTTGGATTTTATGCTTTCTCTTCTTATTGTCAGATTTACTCTCAGAACCAACAAATTAGTTTGAAACTTTTATTATACTACGGACAATTACGTCTCCAAGAACGTTTATATATCTCGTTGCTTTCTCATCACGATTAGTTGTTGCTCATTTTAATGCTGTTTTATCCGACATGAATTGCTTGCAGTAGGTTGACTGCTTTTTAAAAGATTATAATTTTGTATTTATTGGCTGCGAGAAAACGACGAGAATAATTCGTATTGTTTCGAGCCCTGAATTAATTTCAAATACTTTCCTAATTTTTAATTGTAACATTATCAAGCGTAGATGGTCAAGCTACTTGTCACGCAACGAAGAAAAAATATTTATCGTCGTAAATGAAAAATAGAGAGGAATTTCTGAATTTATGTTTACATTTGTTACATGTATTTTCCCAATAATTATTTGTAATAAATGTAATATTTATAGGAAGAACTTTCTGTATCACATTTTTTCGACTTGCAATATATTAAAACTATGCACAGAACAAGTAATATCCTATTTAAAATATTGTACTATTACTTAATTTTTCGCGAAAGGTTTCATTCTTACATCACATTTAAATAAAAATTATTTACAAATGTGTATGTAACTGTTATTTTAAAAAATCGTTTATCATAGGAAAGTAAATTATTTCTTTGAAATAAAAAGCAATAATCATTGTGCGAGTAAGAATGAAAGTATCTATATTATTTTTAATTATTCTGCTTCTATTAAATAAAGCAAGAAAGGAAAGAAATTTATGTTCCTGATAATGCTACAATATTTTCAGTT
This sequence comes from Ctenoplectra terminalis, assembly GCA_019453375.1. NCBI lineage: Eukaryota > Metazoa > Arthropoda > Insecta > Hymenoptera > Apidae > Ctenoplectra > Ctenoplectra terminalis. The sequence goes on along the minus strand of SMSQ01005096.1, from coordinate 36,744 downwards.
CCCTTATGAACTTATATCATCGAATAAAAATTACGTCAAACTTATCGAACAAAGTATGTCTAACCTTCAGAGGGCCAACTCTGGTCATTCCACTAAAATTTGTAATGTTTATTACGTAAAATTGATGCACACATACAATCTACATATTCCGTACTTTCCAAGTTTGTTCTTGACCACTATGGCGGCCATCCTAACCACAGGCGAATTGAGACTTAAAGTTTCACCAGGAGATTACCGACGTAACCAGTTCTCTTATACCGAATAAATTAAAATACGAATATATAATACATAATAATAATGTAATGAAATTAATATCTAATATACGAGTTTTCTCATTATTTGTGATAATTGAAAAGAATTTACGACTGTAATAATTTTATCCACACTATTGTAGGAAGCGGTCGTCAACAGGAGAGTTCACAAACATTTGAGATTTTAACCCATTCGCTACCAAGGACGAGTATACTCGTCTTTGGCAGGGTGTCATGCATTGCCAAGACGAGTATACTCGTCTTTGGTTTTATGCTTGCAAATGATTATGTATGATAATATATGTGCTCTTACCATGAAATAACAGAGCTTTGGTAAACAATAACACTGAAAATATAAATGGCAATGGGAATGACTTCATATAATTTAGGCTTGGCAGCGAGTGGGTTAACCAAGTAACTACGGCGATCTCTTTGCAAAGGAAGTTACGAATCCAACTAAAATTATTTATAATTTTTATTTGTTTGTTTTATTTCGTCTTGACCTCTAAACATTATAAAAATATTAAAATTTACCAATATAATCAATATAAATATCAAATTTGAACAAAGTCCCACGCATGACGGATATAGCCGTCATGACACAAAATTCTGCCACGTCTCCATGACGGATATAGTCGTCGAACACACTTAACTGGTTAAAAGAAACGTAAACAGCTGATCGAGGCTCGTGAACTCTCCTAAGTTCAATAACCTGCGGCGAATGAGTGCGTGTATGTGCATGGATGAATGTTAGCGAAGTGTTATGATCGTCTGAATGCCTGTTCGAGTGCGTGTTTTGATGTATCAGCCAGGAAAAATGTTATGTAAAGGAGAACGAGGGGAACATTCGAGGACGTGTACTTAAAAGGACGCATTTGCGGCACGAAAGTGAGTTAAACGTAAAGAACAAAAATAATACACGTATACGAAGTGATCCTAACAACGAACTACAGTCAACCCTCCTATAACGCGGTGAGTTCGTACCGCGTTATATGGAAACCGCGCTATAAGAAACTTAGAATTAGTACAAATCACACTATTCGTACCGCGTTATATGGAGACCAAGAAATACAAAAGACAAGATTGAATTATAAATTATTTTTATTGAATCGAAGAGTTCATATAAGGAAATGATAAAAAAAATGAAACAAAAAGTAAACAAAAGAACTGTTTTCCAACAAAAACAAGAAAGACTTTTGTAAAATCTTTTAACACTCATCCTCACTGTCAAGCACCGCGTTATATGGAAACCCCGTTCTCAGAGTGCCGCGTTATAGCAAGGTTGACTGTATTACATTTCTTGTCTTTGTTACAAATTGTGTTATTATATCTGTCGCAATAAATTCTGAAAAAGGGAATAGATACCTTTTTAACACGTTGACTGCCATGGGGGCCACCGGTGACCAGCACTCGACTTGGCTACAGCGCCATGGGGGCCATCGGTGACCGGCAACGCGACCAATAGTAAAATACATAATTAGAGTAAATATCGATACAAATAATACCACTTTACTATAATGGTTCGAAGAAATTAATGCCGTACAGAACATGCAAAAATAATTTTATTAGTACAAGGAAAATATACATATTTTTTGAAAATATACATATTTACATCGCTTAACCTTTTAGCTACTGTACGCCACTATAGTGGCGTTCGCGGATGCCATTTCTCTGAACGGCACGCCACTATAGTGGCTCACTTATTTTTTAGTCATTGAGAGTTGTACACACTATTGTTGTGCAATGGGAATATGGGTTCACATGATATTATGGTTTTTCAGACTTTTTATATCAAAATTTATGAAGAAAACTATAATTTATGCATTTATATGTTTCTTGTAACATAATTACGTAGTATAAAGGATATAGTCTACGGCGGACCGTGCCGTACAGTGGTATAGGTCTGCGAAAAGTCTCGCCGTAGCTAAAAAGTTAATAAGAAATTCATGTTTGCGCCATGGGCAAACCACGTAAAATGCGCGCGGCAGTCAACGTGTTAATAATCCTATTCCTACACTATTTTTTAGGAATTAAATTTTTGCAAATTCTCAATGGCCAGTTCGATACTAACCCTGACTTTGACCCTGATGCTCTAAAAGTTAAACATCACAGCTTTTGCGCGCTAAAAAATTCAAAATTCTTTTCTACCAGGATAGTTATAATTATAAATTGATAAAAATAATAAGAAACATTGCAGTAGTGGCTACAAAAAATTGCTCCACTTTACATCACCGTGTGAGCTGTTGATAAGGAGCCATGACTACTAAACTGTGAATACTTTTTCAAAACTGACAATCGTACGTAACTGTGAATACTTTTTCAAAACTGACAATCGTACGTAACTGTGAATACTTTTTCAAAACTGACAATCGTACGTAACTGTGAATCCTTTTTCAAAACTGACAATCGTACGTAACTGTGAAACAATTGATGTATCAGGTTAGCCAATAAGTTCGTGCGATTTTTAACGATAATTATCTTTCAGCGCTTTGAAATGCAACTAAATTCAGTTCAAATCTTGAAAACGAAAAGCTATAACTAATACTTAGCAGTTCAAATAGATAATACGGAACAAAAATATTTCCTTCCATAATAAAAAAAAAATCGCTCTTTATTTACATGTTAAAATCCGCACAAACTTTTTAATCAACCTAATAAAATTCAAGTGAAATAATACAATGCAACTCAGATTATTCAAAACTATTGCACGTCAGATTATTCGAAACTATTGAAAGACCACAATGATACAATAGAATAATAATAGTAATAGAAATAAAATAATACAATAACACAATAAGACAAAAACAATACAATTTAGTAAAACTACTAAGTTTGCAACGTGCCTAAATACTCGACGAACAGTGTTCTTCGGAAGTGGTGCGATTTTATTGCACCTCGATACAATCTTGAAAATATCTCAAGCAACGAAACAGCATCCGTACGCTAACCTATCTCTGCCAGAGACATCGTCGGGTACAAAATTAAACGACGCATCTGACGTTTCCGCAACGCGACCTGAGTCGCACTTTCTACTTCGTCGAATTCCGCGGGGTTACGTTCATGCAAATTGGTTAACGGTCGACGGATGTGCGCACGGAGATCCACGCGTCTCGGCATCCTTTAATTAAATCCGCAACCGTCGATTCAACTCGATGCCACTAATCCGCGCACCTTGTCATTGGATGCCGTGATTACAAGACTAGTGCTAATAACCAGCGATGTCGTTCAAATAACTACATTAGGCTGCTCCGTAATTGTGGCAAACTCTCAAAATCGAACCGAGACAGGTTCCGCGAGCTTCGTCTGCTTCCTCTTAACGCGTGCTATTTCGCCATCCGCGAATACTCGCGTCGCTTGTACATATTATGGCGGAATCGTGAAAGCAGTATTTTGCTTTCGAAAATAGTTTAGGTAAAACGTGCGATAATAATTGTTTAACACGTTAAATGCCGCGCCGATTTTGGTCGACTTTCCTTTACACGTATAGCTTATGTTCTCTTTCAATTATTAACACGTGTAAGGATGGTCGAAAGCGGGGATAGGGCAAAATATGGCAAAACACACAAGTCTCAAAAAGATTATTTTATTCCAAACCGTCTCCTAACGCGGGCTTAGCTAGACTGCCCTTTCTCTTTCTTCTTCGTACGTTTTCGGAAAACCCGGGCCCCACCGCTAGAGCGGGCCATGTGCATTTCTGCCCACCCGATTTGATGACAGGCAGTATCATAAATTAACCCTCATGCAGGGCCTTGGTGCCGTAGGCGCTCTTACGACTTACACACGTTGGGCCCGGCGCCGGTCCCTGGGGACCGACAGTGAACTTTCCGTATGGCCGGTGCCGGTCCCTGAGGACCGGCGCTAGAATTTTCGTTTGGCTGGCGTCGGTCCGTGGGACCGACAGTATTAAGGTTAAAAAATAAATATAGTCTCGATGAAATGTGATGAAATGTAGTTTTAATGAAATTTATTGAAACATTCTAAACAAAAATGCGGCTTATCTTTACACATATTAGAATACGTAACAACTTCTTTGGTAATATTTGTAGCTGTCTTTCGTCCAAATAGTTTTTAATTGTTATCATAACACTTGAACAATACCTTCGGAGGTTATGTACGTCTCCTTCCTTTTTATATAATTTATGAATAATTTCTCTTGGCGATACCCTACAACATTGTATCGCTCACCGGCTGTCGGCTGAACGGAAAGGACAGCAAATTCCGAAGAAGAATTGATAAACTTGAAAAGAAGAGATTCCAAATATAAACAATTGACCACGGAACAACGTGATGGTATCTTAGAAAAATGATTACAGCGCATGAAAGAGAACAAGTTAAAACACGGTGACTAGCTAGAAAATATTTATGTTCCAAAGAAGCGTACAATAAGGCCAAATCATATTTTAATTAAATTTAGAGAGTATTGTAACAAAATTATTCTTTTTTAATTATAGTTTTTCTAAAAAAGTTAATATAATATACTTGTCGTGTTAATTTTTAGTTTTATTGTATTTTTTTTCCAAATGTATACTATATTTCCGGACAACAAAAATCGCGAAATGTATACCATATTTCCGGACGGAGGGAGTATATATATATTATGTGCAGCCAACTTTTTTTTCACACGGTTTTGAAATAACACGGTCCAAAAAAAACCTGCATATATTTAATAATTTAACGATTAAATGTAATTTGATAACAGAAGATTAATCTCAGAAATGAAACGATAAATTTTTTGTAGGATTTACCAAAATTTATAAAAAATGTTATTCTAAAATAACAGAGATAAGTTTGTATTAAACTCAATCAATTATTGTTAGTAACCAAGACAAAAGTTAATTTAATTGACTGGAAATTACAGGGTATTCCACACGTAAATATTTGCAGGTTTTTAATGGAAGATTTCTTATGTCACCTTTTTTGAGGTCATTACTTCAGCAAATCGTTAGAAAAGAAAACTCCGAAATCAATTACGTCTGAGACTTTACTTCATAAAAGTATAATTATTTTTTCGTTGACGATTTCCAAGTAAAAGTCTAAAATGTTTTAGCCTCATCCTAACTTGACAATTTAAACAAATGCTCCGTATAACAAACTTAAATGTCTTACTAGATTTATAAGTAATAATTTTAGAGGAGCGTAATTATAATAATTCGGTTAAACGCGAGTAATAAATATTTCAGCTCCTAGTTTATTTACGCACCGGTACAAACAGATAAATTATCGAAGGATAAAGTTAGACAGTTTCCAGTAACTTCCTTGAGTCCTGCTTTAAGATGATTTCAAGTTTCCCGAGCTGAACTGCATAAATTATGTGCAATCATAACTATAATTATAAATTGTAGTAAACATAGCGATAGAAAGCGAGCAGTAGTGTTTGTTTATTACTGATTATTAATAATTTTATAATTAACCCTACTGTGCGCTTCTATATAACCCGAAATGAAGTTTACTTTTACACAAATACTACGCTTTTAAATATTCATTTATCAGATTTGGTGTATTTAAATAATATAAATAAATAATAATATAAATAAATAATAATATAAGTAAATAATAATATAAATAAATAATAATATAAATAAATAAATAAGCGGACATAAAAAAATTACTTTTCTTGGAATTTAGGCTTTTATCACAATTTTAGTATAATTCCAAAAATTTCAACCATGACGGAACGTATCGGCGAAGAACTTTTCAATGAATTATACGCGGATACTTTATCTGATTGTCCGAGTGATTTCGAAATAAATTGTAGTGATTCGGAAAGTGATGAATCTGACATTATACCACCAAAAAATATTATTAAAAGTTACATAAAAAATATGTCCAAAGTTTAATTTCATTTCATTCGGTATAAATAAAATTTATTGGAGTTTATTTAGAACGTTTTACTTCCATATTCAATTACAAAATAATAGCCGGTGACATGACATAGTTTCCGTGGGAAAAAAAGTGGAAATAAATGTGTTAATGATGTTCAGTGGAAGGTTTTGAGTGTCTTTCAGTAGTCTACTTAAATCACCGTTCGTACGTAGCGAGCGTTAGGCGTTAGGTGACTATAGTCACCGCTCGTAGCGAAAGGGTTAACCCTTTGCACTCGGAGCCATCTCGCGACATTTTTATAGGAAAGCGTGCAAACAGAAAATCGTTCCATATTTCGGTATATACCATACTTTTCGATTTACTGTCTCTTACAATTTGAAATAGAGAAGTTCAAGAAAACATGCATTTTCTAAATACTTATGCCGACGTAAGTTCATCTTCTGTAATCATTAATGTAAAAGTAAAATACAGTTAGACAATAAAACTCTCCATCGGAAGATGTTTTGGGTGCCGCTTTGCCTTCGCGGTGAAGGCATTCCAAGAAACCCAAAGGACATACATTGTCGTCTAGCTGGCGAGTTCGAGAAGCGGCGATCATAGTTAGTTCTCGTCGAGACATCGAGAAGCGTGCCACATATACATATATATATATATATATATATGTAGGATCATGCGGACCATCAAATGACAAAACACCCCCTGGTATTTTGAAAAGTGAATATATTTAATAATGAAGAAATAAGAGACAAAACAGAGATATTATAAAGACGCCTTCGAAACGCACTTCTCCACGTCTCGACGAGAACTAACGATTATTCGTGCTTCTCGAAAGTCGTCAGCACGACTACAATGTATCGTCTTTTTGACGCTATGACGTCGTTCGGGCCGCCTGGACCCGTCGCCAGACAACAAACGCGGCCGCTGAACCTACATATATATATATATTTAATTGCAAAAAATAGATGATACAGAAATATACAGACGCCTCGTGGCACGCTTCTCGATATATATATGTGGGGATATATTTAAGTGGGATGAGTCTTTGGTAAATTTGTAAAGTTTAATGCTTAAGATACAATATAACAATCCTACCGATGCTAATTCTAATACACTTTATACTTCTACTGACTCTGACTGACTGCTTCTTCTTAACTGACTCTTCTTAACTCTAACTCTCAACTGAACCCGTCGCTGAACTCATTCACTCTTTTATCATTCTCTCTGCTCATTCTTTTCTCTGTTCTCACATGCACCCTTTCTCCCTTGCACTCCATCCCTTGCATCCATGGTCCAAACTCTCGCAGTCACGTACACGGTTTTCCCAATCGCTTCGTTCACACGGTTCGATCACTCGGTTACAAACATTCTTTCCTCGCATCCCTTCAACCACTCGAAATCATTTTGTCTACAGTCATACTTTCCCTAAACATACTGGCGCCGTCCCGTCGCGAGGAGACGACCACACGCACTTGAACAACTAGCATTCACACTTCTTTCAGCTTAGTCTAAACATTCGCTCGTCTCACACATTCTTTATTTTTAACACCCTACATATATACTACTATTTCTACATATCCCTCAATAATTAATATCATTAATAAACTCTGATGTCCCCCGAGAGGAGACGTTCGAGTGCAAAGGGTTAATAAGTTCCCGGTTGTTAAAGTGTTAATACGTTGAATTTAAGTGCGTATCCCGATACCTCTCGTCCACAGTGACGCACGCTCGCCTCTCAGCTCCGTCCGCAAAAGGTTTCAGTTGGAACACGTCGATTCAATCAAGATTCGAGCGACATTTCAATTGCGCTACTAAGTTGTTCCGGTTGACCAGTGAGCGAAGATCGCAAAATCACGATGATTACGCAACTCGAACGAAATAATTCCTGCTTATCGGCGAGCAATTCCAAAGCACAGCATCCACAGGCTGGTGTGCTTGCGTAACGTAAACTTTCATGGGCGTTCCACGGTGTGTTGATCTTAACCCCGTGTTCAACTCAGCCATGTAAAATCTAAATTGCATGCAAGTTTCCAGCTGCTGCTGTTACTCACTAACGGGGCAAGAATCCACGAAACTATTCTGTTGTTCTTTCATTAACGGCGAAGTAGAGTTATGACTGCGCGTGTGTTAGTGAAAACATGTTACCGCGACTTGTGTAAACGTGAAGAAGAAAAGGGTTCGAATGGTGAAAATACCGATGCACGATGGGCACGAAAACCTTCAAACGGTTACGTCGATTTCATTCTTCCGTTGATAATTGAAGCGATGCTTATAAAATCGTCGTTTCTCGCTTCGAGTGCCCTGTTAAGTGGAACAGGAGTGTATGTAGTCAGACGATGCTTGACTGACTCGTACGTACTACTGTGCCGGTCCTATCGTTCGCTATAAATCGTATACAATATCGGCTAGTTAATGTATCGTTAACAAAGCACTTTTATTCAATATACGTGGAAAAAGTACAATGAATAGTGGAACGGTATTGGACGAATGGCGAACCGAATACTGAATAAAAGTCATATGAAGTACTCTTACTTTCTGGGAATTTCCTTTGGTTTCTGAGCGAGCGATAATTGTTTTCTGTATTAATTGGTTGTCTATGTGTCTGGTTCGATATGTGATGGGTATTTAAATTCTAAGGGATATAAAAGTGTTTGTCCTTTTGAAGCACTCCGACTCCAGCGATTAAAACTTCTGAGCGAAATGAAATATTCGATTCAAGTTATTATCTTTTGCACGGTTAAATGGAATAATAAAAGGATACGTCGTTGCTATTCGGTATATTGTTAGTACTAGTGCTTGTAAATTTCTTTCTAAATATTGGGTTGTCCGGAAAGTTGGTGCCGATTTTCGGTAGGTGCAATTAGAACAGGTCTGAATGTGTCAGGATGATTGAAAACAAATGACACGCGTACATGTTCTAACGTGTGACACTTCGGGCATCTTTAGACAAAAGTTTGGTTAGGATACATTTATTTTCGTTAGTTTCATACGCTATTAACAGTAGAACTACCGAGGATTAAAATAGAATTATTTGTAGCAAAGAAATCGAAATGATAAGTATTTGAAAAAATACTTATATTAGAGGTAATATAATTCTTATCATTATAATATAATTCTTTCTGCATATTTTGTTTAAAAAATTATAGAAAATCCCTGAAAATGCGCTGCTGTAAATTTATAAAATTTCTATGACAAATTACGAATTAGTCATTTTGACCGGCACGGTAGTTCTAGTGTTAAATATTGAAATGTTTTTCGCCGAAAAACCTAAGAAGTTTTGGAAGGATGGGATATTCAAGTTACGCGAGAGATGGAGAAAGGTTATAGAATAAAATGGAACATATATGATTTAATAAATGTATAAGGAAATTTGAATGTGTTGTGATTGAATTTTCCTTAAAAATCGGCACGAACTTTCCGGACAACCCAATAGTTATTAAGTCTTTGCACTCGACTGGCACCGCTATGGCGACGTGCATAATTTTCTTCAGAGATTAAGTTTTGAATTAAATTCTGTATCTTGGTAAATTCAAACGCTTCTTTTGTTTTAAAATAAATTAACTAGGTAAATAAAAAATCGTAAACATTTGTAATTTTCTGTTTCTGTTTCCAAAAGAACGCTAAGTTTTCACAGTAGTCCTTTGAAACTTAAAAAAGTTCGCGAGTGCAAAGGGTTAACAGACTGGAGTTTTATGCGAATTTATATTTTCGATAATATAAGTAAAGAAAACAGTAGAACTTCGATCGAAAATTGTTTCATCTACCAGATATTATACGAACCACTATAATTTGAATATTTTGTATATTTTTTTACATATTACGTATATTTCGTGCAATTTTTCACTTTTAAGTTCTGTATAAATGCGTTAAAACTCGCAGTCTAGTTATTAATATTTAATTTCTGATTTCGATGAATATTATATTTGCATTTACAATAATGTTTTACGTTGCCGTTCATTGATAATGAATTATATCAAATTGCATGCCCGTATTTATTATCGGTGATATTTTATCGCGTGTTCAATGTATCTATTGAGAACGTGATTATGCAGAAGGGTGCGTTTCAATCCATCTGCTTCAGTTTCGATTAAACGCGTTAATCGAGGTCTTAGAATATCATTTTCAATCAGTAACAGTCTGTCAGAATGACGGTTGCTGTTTGAAACAGATTACCAGCATGAAGCATTGTAATCAGATATCAATTTGTACGTTTATTTAAAATTTTATTTTATTACATTTAAAATATCGTTTAAAAAAAGGTAACTCGAATGTTTTTTAAAAAATTCACGGAAAACGGTTTCGTCGCGATGTGTATGTTTATTAAATATTAATTTGTGTGTCCCAAAAATTTAATTCGTTAACGTTGAGGTGTAAAAGTGAATTAATTAAAGAAAATACCATTTTGAAAACGGAAAATAATTCGAAATAAATTTTACTTTTGATAATCGGCGTCGTGATACGTATCGGAGCACCCGAAGCAGAGAAATTAACACTAGAACTACCGACGATTAAAGTATACTTATTTCTACCGAAGAAGTCAAAGTGGAAAGTATATAAAATAATATGTAATATAATTCGGACAAAAGTTTATGTATATTTTTAATAGAAAATCGCGGAAAATCTGCTCAAAGGCACCGTAGTTAATTTATAAAGATTCTGTAAAAAATTACGAATGAGTCATTTTGACCACTTTGGTAGTTCTAGTGTTAATAATAAATTTTTAATAAATAAGGATATTATGTTTTTATGTTAATTCTCGCTATTTATAATAGATTTTTAATATACATTTAATGTTTTTAAATGTATATCAAAACTATAAACTTATATACTGTTAAATGAGTTTATTATATGTATATGGATACGAGAAAATCAGTTTAATAAAAACAATTAATACTATTAGTTTCAGTTTCATTTACAAAATATGTTCTTTTTTTATTTCCTTGTATCCTTATTTTGCTCTTATTTCTATTATTTTCTAACAAATTCTGCACAATTCATAATCAGAAACATGTTTATAAATCTGCAGATTAACACTGTCTTCCTTAGCTAAGGATTTAATTAATTACTAGAGTAATCCTATATTTGTAGTCCGCACACATGTTCCGAAAGTTAATATAGCTCGTTATACATTAATAATTGAATCTAAAGTTTAGTCAAAAAAAGAAAAAAAAAAGAAGAAGACAAACGTAATAACGAAAATAATAAAAATCTAATTTTTCTCGAATGTTAAAATATTTTTAGTGTATTATTACTTTCCTATAAGAAAAATAAATTTTTGTTTTTTAATTTCTATTTAAAAAAGCAAACATTTCTATCTTTCCCCAATTTCTTCTATTTAGCTGAGAATCTGTTGAATTACACTATAAAAATATTAAGTTATCCCATAAATAATGTCGTTCCTCGACAACAATTTTTAATACGAAATATTAAGACATACATATATTTTTAATCATCGATATACCGACCGTTATTTTTCATGACCTTTTTCTATCTGTTAAGTAATTTGATCTTAATTTTTTCAAAAGTCGTCTTTGCAGTGTGTGATATAGCGTTTAAAAAACTAAAAATTACAATTGGAAACTCATACCACGTTCGCCACAACCAATTACTACTTATTCCAATTACTATAACATTTTTTAATCGACGACAAAAATTCTACAATAATGGCCACTTAAAATAAGCATCGTAGAAGATTTTTATGTAAAAGTATGCCAAATATTTCGAAGAAGGAATCCAGAAATTTTGAGAGATAGGAAAAAATCATAGAAAACAATGGTCGATACTAAAAATGAATCCAAATATTAACCCTTTGCACTCGAAAGATACATTTTTGCGACACTTGTCTGGAGGAACAGAGAATGCATTTTGACGAGTGCCGATGTAAAATATCGCAGAAAGCAAAATTACCAAGCTTAAGATTCGATATTAGGTCTTGTATAATGTAAAAATACACGGAAAGTTGAAATCAAATAATTATATTATACACGATTCGAGTCGTTGCATTGATCCAAGTGGTGAGCGAGAGTCGCCTCTTGAGTGCAAAGGCTTAATATTTTGTATTTCCATCCTTTGGTTTAACGACAGCTCGTATCCTTTCCGACATGCGCCGTATATCTTCATTATTTTCTCAAATATCTGTAATTTTTGTTTACAACTCGGATAATACGGTGCTTGAAGAGTTGTAAACTAGTCTTTCGAGTAGGCTCCAGACATTTTCTTCTTTCAAGAAACTACATTATTTATGGGATGACCTAATAATTTTAAACCTACGAAACGCTTCACAAAAACAATTACTGCCCGCAAAGATTTAAAATAAATTAACCGAAACGAAAGGTTTGAAACTAAAATTATTCAACCTACAATGTAAAGATTAATAGAAGAGAAGAACATACGATTTTGTTGATTGCCGGTTTGACACAGTAGTCATAATCTTATGGATCGATGCAAATAATGTATCCGGGCCGCGATCTTCCGTTCGCGAATAGCGTTCAATCTGCTTCATGGTTTGGTCCTATTGTGTCGTTGCAGGAAGTCGCTTAGTATGGTAATTTCGTAATTTGTTTCCCATTGTGTAGCGGCGTATGATGTCGCATCGTTCGATCGATCTCTCGTCGGATGCAGCCGCGTGAAATTAGCGGGCTGCAGGCGGCGGATACTACGAATCGCCTAGCAGAATATTCGTGAATTTGCATCGATCCCCTTTTTACTTTAACGCCACACACAGCTCCCTTTCATCCCTTTAGACAAGATCAACTAATTTCCCTTTGGACGCAGCGTTGGCTGTTTTGCCTTCTCCCTCTTAACCGGTCGCGTATTTATTTTACAAAATTTCCGCGTCTGCATATCCGTCAAGGGGATTAAGCTTTCTGTCAGATCACGAGTAACGCACGGATAAAAAGGATTCAACTTTGATGACGAAGGGGAACGATTTGAGCGTACATGAATATAAGGCTGACAATTATAATATAATCGTGGAATAAAATTGTTTTGTACGGTTCAGGAGTATGTTCGATTATTTTGAATTTAAAAATTTCGGGTTTAACAGGCGTTCCAAGTTTTATGAAATATATTCAGCTACGGGAATTGTAGAGTGTAAAATGTAAAATAAAAACTCGTATATTTGAAAATATCTTTCTCATCTTTTAGAAATAAAATGAAAAATGTTGAACACGATAATCTTCAATGGCTCCTGGTTATTTTGCTAATCATTTATCTTTATAGTGTAATGGTTACTAATAGCTGAATAGATGCGATTAATGCAATGTAAATTAGTATTGAAAAAATGATAAGAAAAAAGTCCGTCTACTTGATTTTTGAAAGCGACGATAAAAGTAAAAAATGCTTTTTTCCGAGCAAAATATTTAATTTAAAAAATTAGTATATAAGAAAATCGGATCATTTTCTATTTGATAGTGAAAAAATAATAGTAAAAATTTAGAAAGTTAGCTTTTTATTATAAATTCGTAATCAATACCCATTAAATATGATTTTTGAAAGCTGAGATAAAAGTAACAAATGCCTTTTTTCCGAGTAAAATATTTAATTTAGAAAATTAGTATGTAACAAAATCGGATCATTTTCTATTTGATAGTGAAGAAATAATCAAAATTTAGAAAGTTAACTTTTTATTACAAATTCCTAATCAATACCCATTTAATATGATTTTTGAAAGCCGAGATAAAAGTAATAAGTGCCTTTTTTCCGAGCAAAATATTTAATTTAGAAAATTATTATACAACAAAATCGGTTCTTTTTCTACTTAATAGTGAAAAAATAATAGTCAACATTTAGAAAGTTAATTTTTTATTACAAATTTGTAATCAATACCCTTTAAATATGATTTTTGAAAGCTGAGATAAAAGTAATAAATGCCTTTTTTTCCGAGCAAAATATTTAATTTAGGAAATAAGTATCTAACAAAATCTGATCATTTTCTATTTGACACTGAAGAAATAAGAGTAAAAATTTAGAAAGTTAACTTTTTATTATAAATTCGTAATCAATACCCATTTAAGTCGAACGTTAATAACAAAAATTTGTTTTAAACTTAAAATTCTTTCTTTTTATTTAATTCTTATTTTGATCCGATTCTCCTCGGTTTAATCCATATTGGTATAACATATAATGAAATTCATTTATCAAGTAACAATCACAGAATTTTACTTGGAAAATGCAGTTACTTCTGAGAATTGAACTATTTTACCGATAGTTTCTTGCTCGTTTGCTTTAACTTAAAATTAATCATCTAACATTAATTTGGTAGGTGATCGTCCGAGCTCAACGTACCGCGAAAGTTAATCTCGAACTTAACTGTCCCAAGAGGTCCGAAGGAAGAAAATCGTGTTAGCTCGCGACAATGTGTAGATCAGATAGTTTGAACTCCGAGTATTTCTTTAGTGAAACAAGAGTCGTAAAACGTAATTCGCAACTATATATTAGACAAGTGATTGTATTCCAACTCAATATTTAACTTCCTTAATCTTTGTAGGTTGCTTTGTGTTTCAAACAATCCTATTTTTACTTGCAACGAATCTCTGTAACCAAATTCTTTAATTTTGTGAAATTATTTATTACCTTTCTGAGTTTCACGAAGTTTGAATAATTTATATGTAGATTTAATACTTACACGCGATACTTTAACAGTATGATTTATAAGTATTAAGTATAATTATTTTGAATTACAATAAAATTTAGCAAGTAATTTTATATAATATCGCGTTGAAAAATTACTTAATATATAATAATAATAATAATAAATTATAATTATAATAAAGTATAATAATAATAATAAATAATAATAATAGATTATAATAATATAATTATAATTTTTTTACAAAATTAATGATCATAAATTAAACAAAATAATGATTACAATCAATTTTCTAAATTAAATATTTATGAGTGAATTGACTTTCAGGAATGAATTTTAATATACGTGTAGTATGTTTGCGCGCGTCAATAATTTCGGTTTACGTTTTCATTTTACATGTATCCGCAATGAAATTCTAAAAGTAAGATTAAACGTGAAATAGGGTACGTAAAGATGACAGTGCTTCTTGAAAGTCAATGCTATTAATTCTTTATTGAACAATTTTCTATAATAGCGCTTTTAATTAAAAAAATATAGACAACGAATAATACTCGCGAGAGAAAAGAAGCTTAGCTTAAATCCCAAATGAAATTTTAATATTCAGCAGAAGTTCTGCGTTATTCAATTAACTTTAATTTATATCGTAAGCATGGACCAAGCATTTATAACAGAAAATCAAGAATTAAGTTGAAATGTAATTAATCGGACAAATGGAACTCAAAATAATTAACCATAGTGATACAGAGTAACATACAAAGTCAGAGGAAGGATATTTATAGGTAATTAAATACATTTTGAAACCTTATGATGTTACGCGCAGAATAATTAATAAATAATTATTGGATGAGTGATTCCTCATTATGTTCATAATAATTGATATTGCATATAAAATTATTGAAAACGAATATGTTTCACATTTTGGACGTATCTAGGTTCATAAATGAATCATCAATCAGCTTTAGTTGTTCTATTAGCGTCCAAGATAAGAGAGAAGTTGGATACACTGCGTTATAATTATAATTATATAATTACATACTAATTTTATCTTTCTTCTCTCTTAATTATATAATTATATAATTAGAATTATAACTATAATTTAATTATAGTGTAGGGATAATAGTATATTTACTTAATTGCATATAACAATATTAGGTTACGGTACGGAATATTCAAACGGCTCGTGGCACGCTGCCCTATGTCTTGACCAGAACTGCCTGCGATCGCCGATTCTCGCACTCAGCTCGACTACAATGTATGTCCTTTTTAGCGCTATGGCGTCGTTCGGTCCGCCTGGATCCGCCGCCAAACAACGAACGACACGGCCGAACCTACACTCGTCTCTTAGTGCTAATAGTAGTAGTAGTGGTGCGGCCGAAAACTTAAGACGTAGGCTCTATGAGGGGTCTCTCTCTCTCACACACACACGCACACACACGCACACACACATTCCACACCCACAATAGTGATAATTATAATTTTTGATCGTAACCAGATATTAAAATAAGCTTTATATTAAACAACATAAGAATTTTTTGTAATTTTTTGTTATTCGCAAGACCAAGAAAAAGTAGAAAAATTTGAAGTTCTAGAATAAAGTATTTTCTTCAAATTAAAAATGTTTTATTCAAAGTGTAATCGTTAAATGAGTAATTACGTAATAATTATAATAGCGCTAATTCATATATTGGAAAATAAATAACGTCTGTCGTAGATTTTAATTTGTTAATTTATATTTTGATGAAAGTTTCTTGGATAAAAACATAACAAATAGTTATGAAAATGACTAAAAAACGAAAATGAAAACAAAAATTTCTTTAGTAACTCGTGAATGCTTCGTCGTAATACTACTCGTACTTTTTTTACAAGTTAAAGTGTTTCTACTATTTCTTGGTCCTGCGAATAACAAAAACCTGCAAGTTCAATAATTGTTGTATTAATCAAAATAGAGGCAATAAATACACTCGAATAATTAACTAAAGTATTATCACTATCGCCAACATTGATGCTTTTCTTATGAACTATTGATTTCATTAATGCATATTTTCAACCCTACTCAATTAACAAAAGCTTATATTTCTTTTCAATATTAACACTAAAACTGCCGACGATTAAACTATACCTATTCGTACCAAAAAAATCACAATAATATACTCTACCGTTCGTAAGTATTTAACCATTTGGTAGAATCAAATCAAACTACCCCTCAATAGAATGAATATAAATTTATAAATTATATAGAATAGAATTAATATAAATTATATAATTAACATAGAAGAGAGAAATACTGTGATAAAAATTATATTGAGACGCCTTACTTTAAATATATTTTATATATTTTAAATAAACTGAAGGTGTTCAAATACTTATGGACGATAATACATATTTGAAAAAATACATAATGCAAGAGAAACCAATCTTTAACACTAAACCTACCGACGATTAAAGGAGATCTATTTGTACCGAAAGAAATAAAAATGATAAGTATTCTAAACAAATACATAACGTAACGAGAACAAATCTTTACCCATATTTTTCACAGAAGATCACAAAAAATTCCTCAAACTGAATCGTTCTAAATCTATATAATTTTTATAAGAAATTACACGCCGGTCATTTTGACCGCTTTGGTAGTTTCAGTATTAATCACATATTCTACAGAAAACCATCGGAAAAAAAACTCAGAAACGCGCCTTAAAAGTTTCAATCCGGTCATTTAACCGTTTCGGTAGTTCAAATATTAATTTGAACTCTCCAACGTCTTTCATTCGGCCGTTCACCGATCAATCATCCGCGTCAGAATCGAGAAGGAAAATTTCTTAAAGATCGAAAGTGAATTCCATACCGATAGCGTTGCCGAAACCAAGGATATTTTAAGCGACGCGCATTTGCATATAACAGCGATCGTAAATCGAATATCCCAGGGATAGAAAGATTCTAGAAGCAAAGCAATGTCGTAAAACGCAGAAAATCCCGAGGACGGGATCGAATCAAAGGAAGGGTGGCGATCTCCGTCGAGAAAGCACGCCATTACCGAATCTCGACTAGTCGTCGCGAAACTTTGCCCAAGTCTTCCCAGACGATTTTCGGGATTATTTTCGGCAAGAGCAATCAAAAGTGCCGACCGACGAGAAAAGGAGCCACGCACACTCCCTGGGCTAGACTCTAGTAAATCCGAGCTAATTGGCTCGGGCAACGATATCATCTCCCTTGTATTCGCAACTTCCGTGTCCCCGAAACTTCTGTCTTTTCTTCCCCGGTGTTTGATTCAGCCCTACGAAGGACCTGGTATCTATCCACGACGACGCACAACTTTCCTCGTGACAATCTCTGTGGATCGTCCGCACGTCTCATTGATTAAACCATACTTCAACGGGTTCCACTTGTGCGTTCATGCTCGTTCCGCGCGTTTAACGATTCCTTTGCAGGGAAACGGGCTTGAAAACGGAAACTTCACCCCCGTGAGATTGTTTTAGCTGGAAGCCAGGACGGATTTTGCAAGCTCGGGAAATCTCGACGATAAAATTAGGGTTACGGTTCATCGGGATAACGCGAATTCTGAGGAGGAGCTAGTTGACGGAATAATTATGCGAGAGAACTTGCTGTACTCCGTGACGCGGAACGTTGTGGTTTTCCGTAGACAGTTTTCGACAGATCTTTAGTTTTCCGTAGAATTTTACCCGTATCAATTTTGTTCAACGCGCTTGTCTTTCTCAGGAATGATTTTGTACTTGAGCACAGAAGAGGTACGAGAGTTGATAACTCATCCGATGTATTTTTGTGGCCTGAATTCTTGGTGCTCTGGAGCATCGTTACCATGTTCGTGTCACGATGTTATCAAAAGAATGTGTTAGGTGCCGGAAAAAGTTGGTGCGGATTTATGGTATAAAATTCAAGGAGTTCGATCTTTCGTGAAATGTAATTTTATTTAGTAAAGTATTAGGTGGTGCCAAACGTTTCTTCCGTTCTGTTAACACGTTAAACGCCACGATGATTTTGGTCGATTTTTCGTTAGCCTGTGTGTTGTGGTACCAATTAAAAAAACATTTGGTCGTAAAATAGTTAAGAATTTAAGAAGAAAATTGTAAATGCCTGCAGAGGAAAGTCGTATCTTTGTTTAATGCGATTCGATAGAACACATTAATGAATTATAAAGTATTATTTTTTGAAATTAATACCGTCAGTCCTGAGAAATCAATGATACCTAATTGATAAGGGACCGGCGTGGCGCTTAACGTGTTAATAAGTAATTGATGTATAATATTTTATGATTTACAATATATGTAGGAATAATAGTATATATATTTGAAACGTTTTTACAGTGGTTGACTTAAACTCTATCTATGTCTCTGACTATATCTCAATCTATATCTCTGGTATATCTCCCTAAAACTATGTTTCGTCGGCTCTTTTATATTATTTTCCGACTAAAGGCCGAACCAATAAGAAACGAGGTTCCATCGTATTGATGCGACCGAAAACTTAAGACCTAGGTTTTATGAGAGGTCTCTCTCTCTCTCTCTCTCTCTCTCTC
>SMSQ01005085.1:0-35543 GCA_019453375.1 Ctenoplectra terminalis | reverse complement strand
AGAAAAAAAAATGTTCGTTCAAATATCCAACGGACGAACATAAAGAAAATTTCTGAATAATTATTCCGAAGAATTTGTTTGATTTTGTAAAATGTTTCTCGTAGAATTAAAATGATCGATTTTATATAAACGGTGCATCGAAGTTGGTGGAACACAGGATATTTCCCACATACCGAAAGCGAACGAAACTTAGCTGATAGACACAGCAAGATCGACGTGGCCCAGTTTCGAATCCCTTCGGCTCGAAGGTTCAAAGTTAATCGAGCGAAACGAATTCTGGGCAAGGGGTGAATTGACGCGTTACAGGGGTAAATTTCGATCTTATAGGCGTCGCTCGTCAATGATAGGAAAGCTGTCACCGACAGGTCACTCGATTTGGGCCACCTCGAAGGCGTGACGTGACGTGACAGCATTAGCAGGGTACCGATTCGTATTACCGTGACGCGTTCATCTTTGAATTACCTTCTTCAAAGTCGTGCGTCTTCGATATTAGAAAATTTTTAACTTCTTTTAAATGGAACTACAGCTTGGATTGACATTAGAACTACCGGAATGGTCAAAATGACTGGTGTGTAATTTTTCGTATAAATTCTGTAAATTTACAACGATGCATTTTTAGAATTCGTTGTGTTTTTCTGCAACGAATACGAATTAAGATTTTTTTTTTAATATTTATTATTCTGAATTTGTCGATTGAAATAGGTATACTTTAATCGTCGGTAGTTCTAGCGTTAAAGTTTATTAGTAATTACGCGGAATCAACTTATTCCAGCACAACTTTTTGAGAAATGCATGTTTCTTTGAAGTTTTCTGTTGAAATGGTACGAGAAATCAAATCAAAATATGGTACAATTATCAAGATATATAAAAAAATATGTCAAAATTTTCATAATTTTTTTTGTACCCGTCCATTGTTAAAGTTCAAAAATTTAGTTATTATCCGGTAACAGGCTATATAATTTTTCATAAATTAAATGATTTTAGAAATTAACACGCGCATACGCTCCACACTGAACTTTCCGTTCAAGCCATTCGAAATTTCCATTGCAAAACGAAGAACTTTGTAAAAACTGTACACTCTTTTCTTGGTAATTATGGTTTTTGTATTATCGTACAGATCGTAAAGAATGCGTTAGAAGCAAAATTATTCAATCGTAAAGCGTTCAGCCCGAACGGAAAGTGTCCAAAAATCAGATTGGCACGGAACGTGTTAATTAAATGTCACAATTATATTTATCATAAGTGAACCACAGTTAGAAAGAACGTGGAATTTGATAAAATAATATGTTAGAAGTCTACATACTGCTTTACGATAAATTTTACTAACTTTTTTATCGACCTAACACAAAATTTCTAAAACAAATTCCAAATAACTATGAACGACACCCGTTATACTTTAACGCTAGAACTACCGACGATTAAAATAGACTTATTTATACCAAAGAAATAAAAAGATATTTGAAAAAATTCCTGTAATAAGAGTAACAATTCTATGTGCATACTTTTTCCAAAAAATCACTGAAAATTCCCAAATATATATAATAGCAAATTTATAAAATTTCTATAAGAAACTACCAATAAGTAACTTCGATTGGTTCGGTAGTTCCAGTATTTAACCACATCCCATTAGCAACTAGATTAATTCGTTGATTAATTTATCACAATTTCTGTTCGCGAAACTCCATCTTTATTATTAAACATTTCACGAACTATTCAATATCTAAAACCACCCAACATTAACCAAATACTTTGTTATCCCTCCGCATCCCGGCTAAAATTTCATCGAAAACCGAAATAGCGTACCACGTAACTTCTCCCGGCTCTCTTGTTAACCACAAAATAATCATCAAACTCCGCCTGTTCCCCTCCGCTCTCGTTATCGTCAAAGGTAGCGATGAAAACGCTTCAGAATCCAAGGATTTGGTACGAGGGATCCACGAATCGAACGGACGCTTCAAACTTCTCAAAGCTCTTCATCCTTTCGTGAAAAATACGAGATCCCTTCCTCCCTCTTTTCTCCCGTGCGAATAAATACGACCTTTCGCGGGTGAAACTTCGACGAACTGTAACAGATGGCTTCGTGACTCGGGCGTCAAGTTCGAGGAGAAGTGGCTAGAAGGGGCATGATATCCACCCCCTGGCCGCGAGCAAAAAGAATTTAACAGCGCCCCTGGGACACCCTTGGGGGACGCCTCGCTTTTCGGCGCACCGATCATGATCGCTTTAAAAGAGACTTCAAACGCCGGCCAGTGAGTAATCCCTTTCTTTGTCTCGGCATTTTCTATATACGTTTTAGGGAGAAAAGTAAAATGGTTCCTGATAGAGAACCTGGAAGAGTATTCCGAAGAAGATTCTATGTTTGCTGCCGCGAAAAGTTGTTGGTCCATCGAGGATCAAATTTTTGTTCAATTTTCTTCAGCTTTTGCTTGTGAAATAGAAAACTATGGTTAATACGTTGACTGCCGCGCGCATTTTAGGTGGTTTGCCCATGGCCCCAACACGAATTTCTTATTATGCGATGTGTATTATGTTGAAAAAAAATATGTATATTTTCCTTGTACGAATAAAATTATTTTTGCATGCCCTGTATGGCATTAATTTCTTCAAACCATTATGGTAACAGTGGTATTATTTGAAAATTTATCAGTATCCATATTTACTCTAATTATGTATTTTATTGTTTTTGAGTTGCTAAAATATATTGCGTCTCTTCCATAAATCGCGTTAAGAAATAACGAATGAGAAAAAACAAGCTGCTCTGTTTGTAATATCACAGTTTAACACATTGACTGCCAGGCATATTTAGAGCGTCCAAGGTTTTATTTTAAAGGATACATGAAATTTTTACAAAATATATTAAGTTACCGATATAATATTGAAATGGCATTTACAGTAATTTTTATTGAAAAAGAAACACTAATAATTCTTAACTCAAATGGTCATTTATAATTAATTTAAAATTGCCGCACTACGAGATATCTCGCAGTTGGCAGTCAATGGTTTAACTCGTCAGTCACGCCACCCATAAGAAGCAAGGACGAAAACAAGGACCGTAGACGCAACTATAATCGTTCGTACCAATTAGAGGATTNAATAATTCTTAACTCAAATGGTCATTTATAATTAATTTAAAATTGCCGCACTACGAGATATCTCGCAGTTGGCAGTCAATGGTTTAACTCGTCAGTCACGCCACCCATAAGAAGCAAGGACGAAAACAAGGACCGTAGACGCAACTATAATCGTTCGTACCAATTAGAGGATTTAGAAAAAAGCCTCGCGGAAGGGAGTAAAAAAAAAGAAAAAAAAAAAAGTACCTTCTCTCAAAAAAATTAAGGTGCTCGCGAACGACAGATGCAACCAAATCGACGGTAATCCCGGCGAAAAGCCTCGAGAGTGGATTAAATTTCCGAAGCTAATCCCTACTCGTCTGCCTCGCTCGTCAAACGCCAAGGGAGAATCAATGGCGGAGATGTGTCGCGTAGCAATCCAAGGAATTAAAAAATCTCGAGTATTCGAAGGGTTGCGCTGAGAGAAAAAGTGCTCGATGGCCCCCCCCACTTTTCGCTTTGAATCAGGATTATGTCAATTTGAACGTCGGACACCGTCATCAAGGTCCTTTTTCACTCGGTTCGAGTCCCTTCAACGGCTAAACACGCTTTTCAGGAGTAAGCTAGAATCAGTTGGAGTGTATCGGGTGGCTTGCACACACCCTTGTCTTGCAAGCAATCCTTGCCTTGTGCTTCTCTTCGACGTAATCCTCTTTGGGAAGAAACGCTTTCTTGTTTCGTGTACGTATCAAGGTTTCGAAGTACGAGCAACGTATTGATGGATCGTAGCTTGATCATGGGAGAAATTGTCCGGTGCGTCCAGTTTAGATCAGTGCATACTACTATTTTTCTAACAAGGAACGTTACGGAATTGTGACATTGTGTATATAAATCAAAAGATACATTTGAAACGTAAATATTTAAAAATTATTGTCACGAGTTTTGAATATATGATGCAAACTTGTAATTCAGATGCACACGTCTATGATTTAATAATATATTATTAATATGTATTATATATTGAATAAAATGACTTTTTTAAAATGACCTTAAAGCAGCTTTTTATTAGTAGCTTAAAATTGTGACGTAAATATTTCTTGTGCAAGTAGCTGCTGTTTCTTTCCTTTTCATCTTAATACTAATCGCAATTTAACATTTTCAAGGATCTCGTTAATGTGTGAAAATTTATATTCACGACGATTTTGATGTAATTTTTATACGATACAGGTCTCGAAAAAATATTAGACACGTATTTTTTGGTATCGGTCATCGTTCATTTTAAAAGGGTGATGTGGGTTCTCTAAGTAGGGTGAAAAGTTATTACACGAATTAATTTTTTTTTAAACTTTTCATACAGTTGGATTTGGCGTTAAAAAATAGACAAATCGTACATTTGAACTTTCTTTTTATCGCCAATAGTTTTCAAGATACACTGTCAAATAGGGTTTTCACCCCGTACTTTGAAGGCTCATAACAGCCCTTCAAAATGACTGATATAAAAAAATATGAGTGCCATATTTTTTTGAGATTTATATTATATCAAAATTTAATCAAAATCGGCGTGTGTCAACTACGTAACATTCCTTGTAAGTAGTGAAGATACAAAGAAATTATTTATGCAAATATCTTATCTAAATATGATATTTGCCACAGATATTTGTGAAGATATTGGATAAATGAAACGAATACACATTGTTGATCGCATATCGAAACACGTAATGAACTGGTAATAATACACATGTATAGTTCTGTTTAAAAAAATTACGTTGATATTAAAATCTCTGTGAGTAACAACTTACAAAAAATTCTAATATTTTATTAAATTTTGATCACGAATCGAACAATTTTTGTGTGAAAAATTTTATCGAGTTTTCAACAGTTTGGAGAAATAATTGCTTGTGTATATTTAAATTGGACATACTGTTATTAATATAAATACTCATAAAGCTATTTTATAATTCAACTTATTATACTCTATTTACTTTAGTTTCACGAGTGTCTTTCTACCAACGAAAGTATGGAAACCATAAATCTTTCAGTGACTTAAGAAAAATTTGTTGAGATAAAAAAATTGACAGCTTCTTGAAATCGTACGTTTTAAATTCCTACTATTAGACACAACTGTTTATAACGATAAAAGAGAGAGAAGATTTTCATAAATTTTCCGAATTCAAATTATAATCCATTAAAAGTACGTTTCCACTCGATATCCTTCACTCAGAAATATTCTTCGAACAAAAAAATTCAGTACCGTACATCTAATCTCGTACAGAGACTTCAACGAAAAAAAAAGAAGAAAAAAATTAGATTAAACGACCATTTCATCGCATTATAAAACATTCAAATTGGCGAGCCTTCAAATTGTATCATCCCCTTTGCGAATCCTTCCATGAAAATAACGAGAATAAATGACGGAACAGAGGCAACATAAAGGGTCCAAATGCCAAGGGAGGCGATCGCAAACGAATATAAAAGAGAAAAGAAAGGAAATACAAGGACAAAGGGATGAATGAGCACGAAGAAGAGGCGGTGATCCGTAATCAATCACGATAACCTGGGATATTCGATTTCTCCGCCGATCAGAATCGTTCGCCAATTGACTCCTTCGCGATTGAGCTCTAGGTGTTAAGGGACTTACCGCAACTGTTTCAATTTCTTTTCCATCTGGTATGTCGTTCGTGAAATTAGACAATTTAATGAAATCGGTAATTGTCAAACGGAGAACAAATTGAGAATTGAACACGCCTTTCTTGTTACTCGATCAAGCGCTACCAATAAATTACTTTTTAAAACGAACGAATCGCTCTGACTGGAGAATCTTCCTCTTTGATTTTCAAATATTGTGCAGTCGGCTTCGAATTCTACACATTTTAACAGTTCGTGAGTTTTAATTGGAATTTTAACCGATTTTTTAGAAGAAAAAGTAAAGATTTAAATAACACGCGACACGGATGCTTTAATTTGCATCGCTATCTTTTACAGTGTAATTAAATTACCAAAGAGATATTTATTAATTTCAGCTGTTCGTTTCTAATAAATTTCAATAACTATATTATATATAATATAACTTGAATTTTTAATTAAATTTCAATTTAGTTTCTGAATCTTTGAAACTTAAAAATGTAATTAAATTAA
The DNA here is from genome assembly GCA_019453375.1 of Ctenoplectra terminalis. Lineage (NCBI taxonomy): Eukaryota > Metazoa > Arthropoda > Insecta > Hymenoptera > Apidae > Ctenoplectra > Ctenoplectra terminalis. The sequence goes on along the minus strand of SMSQ01005085.1, from coordinate 29,358 downwards.
ATTCAAACTACTTTAAAAAAAAGAAGCAAGGTTTGCAGAATTATATATTTCTGTCGAACGCAGCGGTAATATTGAAATAAATAAAAAAAAAAATGGAATATCTGTTATTCGTTCTCAAGCAAAATGCTTTGACTCTCGTCAGATCAAGCGCAGTTATCCAACTCTAATCTTTACCACGCATCAATTCTCTTCCGAAGAGAATTGCTCATGCACAGGCAAAGAAGTAACAGCGAAAGTTCGACCCATTACCGAAGAGCTAATCTCTGCACGAACATTTACGACTGAGAGTTAAAGCGAAATAAGGCAATCTGAAATCTCGAATGATCCTCGAGCAGCTGCAACTGTCCTTCACCAAACGTAACATCGAAACTTTAACAAGATACTGCGCAACTTGGAGAAGCGCACTCGCGCAATCATACTGTACGTCCCTTAAACTTCCAGTGGCCGTAAAAAATTACTCCTCTTCTTCGGTGCTTTTTGCAATTTGTTAAACCCCGCCGGCCAAACGTTATCGTCGTCAATTTCCTCCTAACAATTCGCGAAAGAACAGCAACGAAACAAGTTCAACCCACGTACCATGCGGAAACTAATAAATCATTTCCCTTACTAAACTTTACCGTGGCCGTCCAAGTTGTTTGGACGCGACACTTTTATCGAAATTTCGTAATCAATGTTTCCTTGATTTATCTCTATCGCTCGGTCCAATAGCACGGTGCTCTAAAATTCTCGATTCTCCGACAAAAAAGTAGCCATCCACGATAAAGAATCGGAAAGGAACTTCTTTCCTCTTGACCTTTTCGTTTCCTCTTTCGTTTCTTCCTTCCTTGTACTGACACGCGCCACATAAAATTCATCCAAGAAAGTATCCAATTGAAATTGGATCTTGTTTTTGCGGAAATACAACGGCTGCCTCTCTATGAAAACTAATATCGAGACCTCAAAGGCGGATATTGCTTCGAAACGTCTAAGTTCCCGTGCCAAGAGGATGTCTGTAGAACGTAAGTGGCGTAATCCACTTGGACCTCGGTTTCGGCTTCCTCTTCCTCAGGATATGTTCCGTTTCCGTCATTTGCTACGCTTCGAAATTTGTTTTGGACACATTGAAGTATTATGACAGAGGTTCCATGCATCCAGCACGAACCATCGAATATTTAAATAGGAACATCTACGCACCCTCGCTCTTTAAATCGAAATTACAAAATACCAATTAATTATCGAAACTCGAGAGACAAATGTACAAAATATAACTCATAGATATGTAATTTTTATGTTTCTCCAAGTTCACCGAAAATCAAAATTCTCCCAAGCTTCCCAACCGTGTAACGTTTCTTTTTGCAAAAAAAAATCAAGTTCCTCAGATTTTACGCCCCATTTTACCTGACCCTCGAGAGCCACCCTAAAGCCTCCACGAAATCCATGCTTCGGAAAATTCGCGTTCCACGGCACCAAGAAAGCTCTCCCCTGCCCGATTTGCTTGATAAACAGGTCACGATCACAGAGCTGCGAAATCGGAATCCATCTCGAGCCAATTATTGGTCTTATCCTTAGCTGGTTCCGAAGTTACGTGCCAGAACTCGGCCAATAGACGGCGGCGAGCGCACTTGGCCAAACGGATCGGAGCTTTCCAGTATAATAGCTGGACCAAGATGCGACTAGTTACTCGCTGGAATCCGTGTTCTCAACACGACAGTCATCCTTCCTCGGCTATCGCTCCACTTGCTCGCAGTCAACGTGCACAAGTATTCGCAGCCAGCTGACTTCACGAATATCGAGACCCGCCTGAGAATTGCATCGAACTTCTCCAGTCTCCGGTCGTTCCTTCTCTATCCCCCGTTCTCCTCATCCAGCTTACATCCAGCTCCGTTCGACACATACGAGCAGCGAGACTAAGACGCAGACCATGCACGTAAATGCACGCAAACGTACACACAGGCTTGTCCCGTGGTAATTGCACTTCTGGGCTATTGAACTCCTAATCACGAAGTGACAACTGTTTCCAGCACCGCTGTCTCCTCCTCCGCCCCCCCCCCTTGCTGGGCGCATTTACCCTTGTCTACGTCTCTATCAAAGCAAACTATTCAGCCCGGTTCGTTTCGTCCGCGGCGTGTTGTTCGTTCCTGAAAATTTCAGCGTCGCCCTTCTTTCTCGGACTCTGACAGCTCCTTTGTTTTTCGTCGTTGGTCGGCGATCCTTTGTTGCCTTCTTCCTCCGTGTTTCCTTTATTTTTCCTCGTCAACCGCGTTCCTGCGTTCCCCCGTTCTACCTCTCCGCCCGATGCGCTCGTCTCGCCGCGATTCATCTGAAACGTAACGAAACGGAACGAAAGGGCATCCGATTCTTTGCTTCCGTTCGAAGTCCGCCAACGTTTCTTCTATTTCTCCTTTTCTGCTATTTAGTTTCATTCATCCTCGTCTTCGACCTGTTCCTAATATTTTTCTCGTTCCTCTAATCCTCTCGCGCTTCCATCCCTGACCACTGTATTTTGGAAGCTTCATCTTGCTATTCTCGATAGCTTTCTTCAGTTCTCTTCAGCTTTCTTCAGTTCTCTTCAGCTTTCATCAGCTTTCTTTATTTTCCTTCAGCTTTCCTCAGCTTTCTTCAGCTTTCTTCGATTTTCCTCAGCTTTCTTCGATTTTCCTCAGCTTTCTTCGATTTTCCTCAGCTTTCTTCATCTTTCTTCAGCTTTCTTCAGTTTTCTTTATCTTTCTTCATCTATCTTCATCTTTCTCCATCTTTCTTCAGCTTTCTAAAGTTTTCTTCGATTCACATCGTTTCGATTCCTCGACGAAATCCTCGGAACCTTCCCCGGTGGCATCGCAACCACTCGGAATATGCATTGTCGGCGAGGCCAAGGCACTTCTCGAAACATCACCGCTACACGTGTACCTCTGTTACTCCCAGGGGGTGCGTCTTGGGAACTCGGACAGCGGTGTTCATTAAGCGATACAAACGGTCATTAAGAGGCTGGTCGAACTCGTTTCCCGTTCCCATAGCTGGTCCGTTGTCGCCTCTTATCGGGCTGTTGTTCAATCAACGCGAAGGATGCGATTAACTCGCAGCCTTCGCCTCGTGAAATCGTCGTCGATCGTTGACACGAAGAAGAGGAGCAAATTGCGATCGGCGGTGGAAACGAGCCGAGCCGATGAATCGCAGAAATTTTCAAGCGAATTTCGTCGCGCCGCGGACAGCCGCGACAGGGCAAAAAAGAGAGTTGCGAATTGGAAGTAGGGCCGCTTTGGGAGAAAACTGAGGAAGCTCGTTGATTGGAGAGGCTCTTCTCCGTAGAATCCATTAAATCGCTCGCGATATCAATATTTCGCGTGCCACGACATAAATATTTATCGATCGCGTATCGATATGCATGGATCTCTGTCCTGTTCTCTCGTGTTATTAGTATCGACGATACGTGGCTGTGTTCAACTTTAGAGGGTTGAAATTGCAGGAACGTTTTTCGGTGTATTTATTTGAGACAAAAATTGCGCGAAAAAGTGGAAATTGAAAAGGTTGACACATTTTTTTCAGCGTTCGTTTCTCTTGTTTTATGAACAAAGTTAGATGATTGTTTAAGCGAACCGTTTGAGCTGAATTGTATTTCGTTGGCTTCTGCGTAAGACTTTTTCTGCCTTTAAATAATTTTGTCAGTAATTGGTGGAATTTTTTGTTGTCTTGTTCGTTATTTCTTTAAATAATTTTGTCAATAATTGGTCGAATTTTTTGTTACTCGTTTGTCATCTCTTTAAATAATTTTGTCAATAATTGGTGGAATTTTTTGTTACTTGTTTGTCATCTCTTTGAATAATTTTGTCAATAATTGGTGGAATTTTTTGTTACTCGTTTGTCATTTTTTTAAACAATTTTGTCAATAATTGGTCGAATTTTTTGTTACTCGTTTGTCATCTCTTTAAATAATTTTGTCAATAATTGGTGGAATTTTTTATTACTCGTTTGTCATTTTTTTAAACAATTTTGTCAATAATTGGTGGAATTTTTCGTTACTTGTTTGTCATTTCTTTTCAAAAATTTGTAAAAATTTAAGACCTTAAAAATAATATTGATGTAAATTTAGCGATATTAACGTTGGAATAAAATTATAAATAAAGATACTGTACTATACTGCTTAAAAGACTTGAGAAATATAAGAATTCTCTTCATCAATCTATAAGAATTCTAGATATCTCGATTTAACGAGTGAATCGAAACGAAGAGTAAAAGAGAACCGAGAAGAATTCGTCGAGTAATACGAGCGAATCGAAGATGTAAAGTGCATTCCCTGATTCCTGAGATACGATGATTTCACGTGGATAGCTAGCATTTTACGAATACATCGTCTCTCTGCTTCTTTTCTCAAACGGTATCCTCGTTTCTCATTAAAAACGAGCTACAAAGTCTTGAAATTCTACCACGAAATACGTTCTGATATCTACCAACGTTTGAATTTCGGAATACGTTTCCTGTTTTCTATCCCGAGATACAGATCCTTTTATGCAAATAACTTCGGATTGCACCGTTCGGTTATCAATATACAAATTTTAACCGTACAAAATTATTTAATATACGTTAAATTCCTAAAATTCACTCAAATTTTTACGATCCACTTTCTTCCCATATTTTCTTATTCCTCCTTTTTAATATAAGGAAGAACGAATCGCAAGAGAAAAATGTAGTCACATTTTCCGTGCTTTACAGGAAAGAAATTTTAACCCTTAAAACATTCTAAACAAATCCCTGCAGAAATATTAAAAAAAAAAAAGAAAGAAACTCTTTTCATCTATGTCGTATTAAAATATTCTCTTTCAGCTATCGGATAACAAAATACAAATTTTTCCTTTGTGGCCTTCCCATATCGATTCTATTTTAAAAATACGGTTTTTAATAAACGTAAAATTTATCGCGAAACGACGAATAAATGTCATCAAACCCGCTCGAAACTGCTATTTATAAAACATATTAAACTAAAATACCCCAAAATACCTTAATCAACTCGCAGCGCGATTCTCCGAAGCCACCAATGAACACCGCAACCGAAAAAGCAATTAAACCAGCGACTCTGATCACGCTTGAACCTTGCCACAAATTTACATAACCAAAAGATAACGACACTCGACGATTTCCATCGACCGACGATCTCTTTGGATGTCGCATTAACGCGATCGGCTTACATTTTCCCGAATCGACGGAATTTTCCCGCCAATTCTCAAGGCGCGAGTCGCGGAAGGGAAGAAGCTCGCTCGTGCGACGATCGTACCGCGAGAAATGCCAAGGAGGCACTGATGGTGTTTTCGCGAGTGACTCCGAAGGCCGGAATTCCGTTTCACCGCCATGCCTCGACTTATATTTGGCGCGGCTCGGCCGCGCTAATAATATGTGTACGCTATTGTCGATCCATGGATCATTCGCGTTGCGAAGCAACCGCGTACGCTACTTTGTACGAAGAGTTTTGCTTTTGAAATTTTTTAGAAGCAGATACCGACGTGATTGATGGTTTCCGTCGGATGGTTAACGATTCAGCTGGGACCACCGGATGGATTAGAAAAGTTTCGGTAATTAGGGGCTGCTGCAGCGTTAATTGGAAGACGCATTGGGTGACGTTGGGTAAAATTTCCGGTGGTTTCTCAGAGTTTCGAAAATTTGCTAGGTATATAGTAAAAAAATATAAAGAATGTTGAACAGATATAAAGAATCTGACGGATATTAACCCTGTATAATCCGAATTTTGTTTATTTATCAGAGAAAGTAGCTACGATTGATTGCAGGATGTTACTTTGATCGCGAAATTTTTAAAGTAATAATTGCTATAGTTGGACTGTGGTATCATTATATTTTCTTTCTCCCCCTCCTTTTCTTTTTTACGATGCATCGCTTTCAGGGAAGAAGTCATCAACAAAATTGACGTCGTTTATGTGTTCACGACGCGAATTAACTTTTTCGTTAATCCAGAAACTAATAATTTGGTATTTTTTTTTTTTCGTCTTTTTATTTCATTTTGTGATCATTTTTTTTCTCTTTTAATAAGGAATTCAGGGAATTGGAATTTGATGTTCTTTTGAAATTTGTAACGTAGAATCAGAAAAATTGAGCCAATAAAGCAGTCCGAATACGACACGAGAAATTTTATACCTTGTATGCTGATCGCAGCCCTTTTTAGTACTCCTCGATTGACTTCCAATTTTACGAGACTGCTATAAAACTGTCACTCTTCAACGTTTAATAAATTCATGAATTTATACGTACAAGTGTGGTTCGATGCATTCTTCCTTATTGATTTTTGCGACTTTATATAGAACACGAGATGATTTACTACTACTTCGCGATTACTCATGGTCCTGAATTTTCCATTGATTAAAAAAATTAAGACAGAGATTTTAAAAAGAGATATTTGTAGAGAAACGATCGCTGTTTGATCTCACGATGGCTAAATTATTGTTATTCACTGGCGATTCTGTGAGACTTTTAAAAAAACATAAAAAGAATCTATCGCAACAAAAAATGTATATATAAAAATGTATGTATAACAAAAAATTATATTCGCCAAAAATCAACAATTCCATGTAAAAAAAAAAAAAAAAAACTACTTTATATGATTTAAAGCTTTACATAATCGACGAGATTATTGTTAAATTGGAATATGTTTAAATATTGATAACGAAACAAAATTTTCTAAGCCAAAAAAATTCTGAAATATCCTCATAAATTTTTAACTATCGCAACAAAAATTATTATATTCGCCAGAAATCAACGATTCCATGTAAAAAAAAAGCTACTTTACATGATTTAAAGCTTTACACAATCCTCGAAATTATTGTTAAATTAAAATACGTTTAAATACTGATAACCATGTCAATAGTAATGAAACAAAATTTTCTGAGTGAAAAAGAAATTCGGAAATATCCTCATAAATTTTTAACTATCGCAACAAAAAATATTCACCAGAAATCAACTATTCCATGTAAAAAAAAAAAACTATATGATTGAAAGCTTTACATAATCCACGAAATTATTGTTAAAATAGTATACGTTTAAATATTGATAACCATGTCGATAGCAACGAAACAAAATTTTCTGAGTGAAAAAGAAATTCGGAAATATCTTCGTACTTTTTAACCTTCGCTGTTAAATGTGACCCTTTAACACTAAATAACTGACAAAGGCTTCCTGATTTTCATTCCATTAAAGCGTTAAATTTACAAAATTTGCTCTGCAAAAATAGAACTCGCGACTCCATCGGAGTAATTTATTTACAAACCGCTATAGCTGCGAATGGTTAACGAAAGCAGCCGTACAAACGAATCGAATATTCGTGTAGCACTGGTTACGCGTTTGTACGCCGAACAGGCGGCCGCATCCCCTCATTTCCCGACTATTGTTCGTTCCAAATTTTTTTTTTTTTTTCTCCCAGCTTTCGTTTATTAGTGTCGACGCGTATCGCGAAATGAATGGCTACAATTTTCGAACGCGAAATCGAAAATTCGCGCGCGCCTGGAGATTGATCACGGCGAACTCGAATAAAACCAGTCGCCGGTGCGTTGCTCGAAAATCGTGCACAAAAAATAAAAAAAAAAAAAGAAAAACGTTACAAAACCTCGAGAACCAAATGTTACGCTAAATGTTCGCCTGTCTCTGCTTCCTTTCTCGCCGGTTCGTTGATTTTTATGACGGTGTAAATAATTGATTCGCTTAAACAAATTTTCCTCGTGCTTCGATAAGTGATCGGCGAAAATTATGACTCTGTTTCGAAAATTTTTGATTATTGTTTTAATTGACGAAAGATAGTCCGGTTGAAAATTGAATTTTCGAAACAGGCCAAACGAGTTCATTAAAAGTTAATAGGAAAAGTAATTGGCAACGCGAAGACAAGAATTTTATAATTGCCTTTTACTGCAATCTTGCATTCAATAAATTGCTTTTTATTAGCGAATTTATACCATCGTGCAATTTCAAAGCGGACAAAATAAATTTTCGAAACAGTCGCAATAATGCTACCTATGATTAAAAATGATCACATTATTTTTATATGTATAAATAATTCAAAAATTGATTTCATAGAGATATTTCTTAATTAAGAGGCAACAATTTATACGTCCGTGACAAATGCAGGTTTTCAAATTGATTTAGAAATATTTTTTCTGGGCCATCCAGGTTTGTACCGTTTCTCTTATAAAATAAAAAGTTTCGCGTATTTCTGCTAGCTGTGCGAATTGACGTTACAAAAGCTCGAGTTCACGAACAGTAACACTAAAGTGACAAGCACCGATTGACATTGGCTGGCGCTGACTTAATCCTTACAGGATCCGAATCGAAGCCACTTCGATGTAGCCGCAGGAGTTTCGGTCAAGTTGCGGTCTGACCCGTTCCAAGTTTCCGGCACGGCGAGATGCAAATGTGTTAGTTGCATTCCAGCCAGAGTTTTCCTTGGAAACTTGGAAGCGAGAAGCTTGCGTCTCTACGTACCCACCTTGGATCTTGCCGCGAAAGTCTTGGTTCGTTGCGAATGCCACTGTTACGAAACTTTGGCTAGATCGATTGGCAAACATGCGGACAATTAGGAATTCGACGATAGACTGCTACGGATTCTTACGACAAAAATGTGGAGCTGGATTAACTCCTTGACGTACGTCATCTGGATCCCATCTAATTTAAATCATTTTTCATCTTGACCCGATTTAATTTAAATTATTTTTCATCTGGACCCGATTTAATTTAAATTATTTTTCATCTGGACCCGATTTAATTTTAATTATTTTTCATCTGGATTTGATTTAATTTAAATTATTTTTCGTCTGGACCCGATTTAATTTGAATTATTTTTCATCTGGACCCGATTTAATTCAAATTATCTTTCATCTGGATTCGATTTAATTTAAATTATTTTTCATCTGGACCCGATTTAATTCAAATTATTTTTCATCTGGACCCGATTTAATTCAAATTATTTTTCATCTGGACCCGATTTAATTCAAATTATTTTTCATCTGGACCCGATTTAATTCAAATTATTTTTCATCTGGATTCGATTTAATTTAAATGATTTTTCATCTGGATCCGATTTAATTTTTTTTTTTTTTTTTTACGTATTGGTATAAGAAGCGTTTGAAAATAAAACAAGTTTTCTTATAGCAAAATAAAGAAATTTATGCAATTTAATTGTAACACAAAGTAATTCGATTGTCACGACGAATGGAACTCGTCACTATTCATCTCGCCTTGAAATTACTATGACGAGTTGCACTCCTCATTTGAGATCAAGAGATTAAATAGATTACGGTGCCATGATACAGTTGTCATAATATTTTATCATGTAGCAAAAAAAATTGTTGTTTCACTAGAAATATAAAAACGCATACGATTTTTATTCTTTCATTTTATTAGTGTATTAATTCTGATAAAAATTGTATCAATCTGAGGATACATTGGCATCTATATTTAACTTTCTACTTTTAAGTGATCAATTTCTTACTTCTTTACCTATTTTTTATATAGTTCTAACAAACGAAACCGAAACTATTTGCGTTATTGAATTTTGTATGCTTGAAGAAATGTGATAACGATAACAGAATTAAACTCATATATTACCATCAAGTTGAATAAATTATCTCCTTCCAAAAAATCTGCCACAAAATTAATTCAATTCCATTTTACTCATCGATCAATAAATTACAAACAGCCAAAATGGTGCAACCAAGAAATAAAACAAAAATGACACCTTATTGTTGCATCTGGAATCACTCAACTTCATCAATGAAATTGACGAATCCAACAATAAAGCAATGATAAAAAAAAATGACACCTTATTTTCGCATCTAGAATCACTCAACTTCATCAATGAAATTGACGAATCCAACAATAAAGCAATAATAAAAAAAATTACACCTTATTGTCGCATCTAGAATCACTCAACTTCATCAATGAAATTGACGAATCCAACAATAAAGCAATAATAAAAAAAATGACACCTTATTGTCGCATCTAGAATAACTCAACTTCATCAATGAAATTGACGAATCCAGCAATAAAGCAATAATAAAAAAAATGATACCTTATTGTCGCATCTAGAATCACTCAACTTCATCAATGAACGTTGACGAATCCATCAATAAAGCAATAACAAAAAAAAATTAAAAAAAAACACCTTATTGTCCCACCGAAAGTCACTCAATTCCATCAACGACCACTGACGAGTCTTTCCTCGCGATGTAAGGAACGAAATCAGAGTTGAATTTTCCTTCCCGATTCCCTTAACAATGGAAAAGCGTACATTCACCGGCGATGATCATCGATAAGTCTTCGCTGTTCATTGCGAGCGTCATCGATCGTGAAGCAGCCATCCACTGCTCCGCTTTCCTTTCAGTGTCAAGAAATAAACGCGCATATCCGGCCAACAATGGGAACATAACTCACAGGAGACGATCGAACTAGAATATAACCGATCTATTGTTGCCAGAGGGGAGCGACTGCCTCGCTCGCACTCGGTATTGTGAAATATTCATGAAAGCCGGCCCCGATTGTTCGCAGCTAATGAGGAAAACGCTGCGTACCGTACGAAAAATAAAGAGAAGGAGCAAGATTAAACCAATATAGCCATCCACGAGGTTTTGTCGCGACCTCGCGTAAATTCTCGTTTACCATCGTGTCCGCGTAATCAGGCGTGTCCGCCATTTTGATTGCTGAGAAATGGAAAACATGGTGCACGGTGACAATAAATCGCTAAAACATGCCCGACACCCATTCCTATTAACTTTTATATCCTCTTCTCTCTCGAAACAGCGTTTAATATTAGAAACTACTAATTTCGAATGTGCACCCAAACATATCGACCACCGAAATAAAAATTCTGAAATTCTCGCGTACGATACAAAATTATTTTTAGGTCCAGATAAACCTCCTGCGTTTCTAGTGATTGTAAAAATAAAAAAAAAAAATCTGTGATCCGTTATTCTGACAGATTTGGCAGTTTTATATATTACAACATATCGATCACGGAAAAATGGGTTAAGTCACTTAAAACCAGTCGAGGTACCGAAATATAAAAATTGTTATTTCACGTAAAAGGGTATTGAAAATAAACTGCGAAAGAGTCGCGAGAAAACGAAACAAGAAAAAAAAAAAGAAAGAAAAACAGTGGAAAGACACAAACCGTGCAAAACGTTGAAAACTATTTTCTGTCTTCCCAGAAAAAATTCCTTTTTTCCAGACTAACCCACTTTTCCGTTTCAAAGATACATTTTTGCGGATTAGATTCGTTTAAAGAAGCGACGCTATTTTACCTCGGTATAAAAATGATAAAAAAAAAAAGAAGAACTGTTAGCTAAAAAGCCATTAGCTGTTGTTAAAACGAAAAGGTTCTCTTTTGCGCACGACTCTTAATACGAAGACAGATTATTGTGAAAGTAGAAAAATCTTGGTGAAAGAGTTAACCAACTGACGTGGTTCCCTATCGCATAATAGAACGGACAATGGACATTCTATTTCTTCGAGTTCTTCCCTGGGAAACCGTTTATCACTGTATCACCGGATACATCTGGCTTTCGTTATCTCTTCCGTAGCGAAATAAAAGAAATCTTCGAAGCTTGAATAGGGGCTCGTACAGCCTTGCGAAAAAACAAAGCCGTTCGAAAGAGGGACCAGAGAAATGGATGAAAAGGGAACGAGAGAGAAATAGACAAGGGGAGAAACCTCTTGAAATAGAACGAATCAAGCCAAGTGGAATGTCTAGCCTTCGAAACGGTAGACGATTCATGGACGAGGATCGTGAGCTGCCTGGAAATCTCTTTAAAGCTTTCGTGTTAACTGGATGACCGCTCGTTTCCTTTTCAGCGTGTTAATAAAATTATCGAATAATAGTATGCAGACGCTCGAGCTGCGAAAGTTTCATACCCCTTTCAGTTTATTCCCATTTCGGCTCGGTCTTTGACGGTAGGTCCTTGGGCCGTGACGCTAATTCGCGCGAAGGAAAGGGTTTTTTGTTTCCAAAGCTGTTTGATGTTTTAAATATTTTCAAGTCGCTCGAATAACCGTGATATTCTTTTCTTTTTCTTTCTTTTTTTTTTTGTAATTGGCTTTAGTACACATATAAGAGAGAAGTTACAACAAACACGACAAAATTTATGATTAAATTTTGATTGCAGTTTCAATCTCGAATTCAAACTTTGGATAAACAGAGAATGAAAAAAGGATAGAACAAAGTTTGGATGAAACAGAGATAAAAAAAGATTTATCTTAAATTATGCTCGATTAAAAATTGTTTTTTAATCGATAGAATTTATTTATTTATTATTAGTAAATTGATTAGTAAATTAGTAAATTAATATTGGCACTAACTCGTGCTGATATTTTTAATTTACCAGTGTTGTGTTACAAAACCTTCGGAATATTTTGTGCGATTGCATGGATATTGTTAATTTTACGAACGTATACATGCTTTCTTAGATAAATTTTTTGGAAAAATGATACACGTTATCCTGTATAACTTTAAAAATAAACCTGTCCAAAATCTACCGTGTAAACTGAGAAATTAATTTTATTAATTTTATACTTAATAAACTATATTAGAAGCTTGAAAATTTTGTTATAATTTAATTAGAAGTATCGTTCCAGCGGTCAATATTTACGGGCAGGAAATAAAGTATTCTCGGGATCATTCATCTTCACCGTCGAGCGTAATTATCACGATAATGCACACAGATGTACGACCCTTTCGTGATTTATCAACGCTCAAGAGTAGCCGAGCCGAGCATCGAACACACGAATCCAACGATTTTCCATTGAACAGCTCTTCTGTTCATCGAAAACGAACTCCTCCATATTCCAACGTTTTCTTCCACCATTTTACTTGTTATTTATCTTCCTTGCACTTTTTGCACCATTCAGTTCCACATAAATAATTGTATATATTTTATTTTAGCAACGATTCAATTTTAATAATTACAAGTGCACACGTTTGAAAGCAGTGTACCATTTTATACCCTTGAAATTAATTTCGTTGCCAAATTTTAATCGATATTATCGTTATTAGGTATGCTAATTTGCAACGTGAATAATTACGTGGAATTGGGAAGATCGAACGGCTGCATCGATGATGATCGTTTAATTGAGAACGATTAACAAGATACGCTAATGTGCCATACGGCTGGTTTATGGAAGGCAAATACGCGAACGTGTGATTTCTCAAAAATTGCAGAGAGAAGATCAAATTAGTAATTTTAATAATAAGGAAAAATTATAAATTTAGGTACGTTTTAAATTTTAGTAAATGTAGAGTGTACTATACGTGTGATTTCTAAAAAATTACAGACAGAAGATAAAATTGTAAATTTGAATAATAAGGAAATATTAAATATTTGGGTACATTTTTAATTTTAGTAAAAATAGGGTGTACTATTCTTGTGATTTCACAAAAATTACAGAGAGAAGATAAAATTGGAAATTTTAATNTAAGGAAATATTAAATATTTGGGTACATTTTTAATTTTAGTAAAAATAAAATGTACTATACGTGCGATTTCTAAAAAATTACAGAGAAAAGATAAAATTGGAGATTTTAATAATAAGGAAAAATTAAAAATTTGGGTACGTTTTAAATTTTAGTAAAAATAGGGTGTACTATTCTTGTGATTTCACAAAAATTACAGAGAGAAGATAAAATTGGAAATTTTAATAATAAAGAAAAATTATAAATTTGGGTACGTTTTAAATTTTAGTAAATTTAGAGTGTACTATACGTGTGATTTCTAAAAAATTACAGAGAGAAGATAAAATTGAAAATTTTAATAATGAAAAATTAAATATTTGGGTATATTTTAAATTTTACTAAAAATAGAGTGTATTATATATGTGATTTCTAAAAAAATTACAGAGAGAAGATAAAATTGGAAATTTTAATAATGAAAAATTAAATATATGGGTATATTTTAAATTTTAGTAAAAATCGAGCGTAGTGTATTTAAAATTTTTGATGAATGCAATACGAATAATATTTATCTCCGAGAAACGTAATAAATATGTATTAAAAGATTGTGTCCTTATTTTTATTAACATTATTACGTAAATTCGAGTGTAATAGGAATAAATTGAAATTTCGGCTATCAGTATCGGGAAAGGGTGTATTAATCAGAGATTGAGTGGACGAAGGAAGGAAAGGGGTGAAGGGCGTAACCAGGGTAGAATTTAGGATGGCGCAATTATTTACGCGAAACTCAATGCTTCAACCCCCTGCAGCATACAGCGTAGCAGAAAATAGATAGTGGAAGAGAAAAGGGAATGGTCGAGCTGATACCGAGTTTAATTTTACCAGATAATATTTATTTTAAATTAATACACTCGATTTCAAGTTTTAGCAAAATTATTCGAATAAATAAATCCTTCACCCAACCCTTCTTGCTTCTCCTTCCACATAATCGTATCAATAATTACCACAAAATTTCGTGAAGAATTTTTTAAATACAAAAAAAAGATCTTTTTCCAATTTTTCAATTAAATAAATACATTTTTATTTTACTTGAAAACAAAAAGACTTATCGAAGGTAAACACATAAACGTGTGATTTCTAAAAAAAATTACAGACAGGATAAAATAAAAAATTTTAATAATGAAAAGTTAAAAATTCAGGCACACTTTAAATTTTAATAAAAATATAGTTCATTGTATTTTTTACTCCGTCTTTAGAAGAAGACACTACGACTACTTTAAAAAATGAAGAAAATTACTCGGAAGTGCTGGAACGTTTTTGAAATTCATTACGAACACTCCAAGTCAAAGGAACAGGACACGCGATAAATTCGAAAATTCTCTTGTTTCGGTTTCAACAACAAACTAATAATTCTCCTCGTTAACAACTCGATATTAAGCTTCCAGAGATCGTTCCATGTCGTCGATGGCACTCCACATAGTCTGCTAGCCGAGAATTGATAGGGGGAACGAAGGACTGTAATTAATGAACCTCTCACAGGGGATGGCGTTATTGCCATAAGCAAGGGTACGAATCAGAGCAAAAGAGTTAATTCTCTGGAAAAGTTTCTCAGTGCCCCGTGCATCATCCAAATGGTTCAATGGCCTTTAGGCGAGGGAGAAAAGTGGTCATCGACAGGAGCATAATAAAAAGTTCGATCGTTGCCAGCGCAATGAGTTTCCAAACAATCACTTCCTACTCGAGCGGTGTTTAAAAATCAACGTTAAACAATGAAATATCGAGAGGAATCATTTTTCCTTCAAGCGGTACACGGAACACGCTCTTTCATCGAAGTCATTATAATTATTTTCATTCGCGAAGAACATTTATTTACGAAGCGACGAAAGGATAATGAACCTTTTCTACTAACCAGAAACGAATTTTTAAAGCGAAACAAAATGCTCGCGAAGAGAAATTTACTGTTCCATCCAGCATTATTCTTTACCGTACTGAAACTTTTAATTCAGTTTGAAGAGTTTCCCTTCTTTAGCTCTCTAATAAAGAAAAATTTTGTAAATCTCAAAGCCTGTGAAAAGCGACCGACACGAATAAATTGTTAACCCTCTATGGGACCGTGTGACTTAAAAGTTACAAACTGATATTTTAAGAAATTAATTTTGTTTAGTTATCACTGCACTATTAAATTTGATTACTGTGTTACTGTAGCGACACTACGATCCTTCCATAGCAATTATTAGTTTACAGTTTTTCACTTTTATATATTTAGAGCGTCTTGTTCTGAGTGCCAAGGTTTTATTTTAACCCTCAATGGGACCGTGTGACCTAAAAGTTACAAACTGATGTATCTATATTTTAAGAAATGAATTTTGTTTAGTTATCACTGCACTATTAAATTTGATCACTGTATTACCGTAGCGACACCGCGATCCATCTACGGTAATTATTAGTTAAAACATTTTAAAATCAAAGTAAAAAACTGTAATCAATCGTAATATTTTTCCCAATATGCAGACAANCCAGCGCAATGAGTTTCCAAACAATCACTTCCTACTCGAGCGGTGTTTAAAAATCAACGTTAAACAATGAAATATCGAGAGGAATCATTTTTCCTTCAAGCGGTACACGGAACACGCTCTTTCATCGAAGTCATTATAATTATTTTCATTCGCGAAGAACATTTATTTACGAAGCGACGAAAGGATAATGAACCTTTTCTACTAACCAGAAACGAATTTTTAAAGCGAAACAAAATGCTCGCGAAGAGAAATTTACTGTTCCATCCAGCATTATTCTTTACCGTACTGAAACTTTTAATTCAGTTTGAAGAGTTTCCCTTCTTTAGCTCTCTAATAAAGAAAAATTTTGTAAATCTCAAAGCCTGTGAAAAGCGACCGACACGAATAAATTGTTAACCCTCTATGGGACCGTGTGACCTAAAAGTTACAAACTGATGTATCTATATTTTAAGAAATGAATTTTGTTTAGTTATCACTGCACTATTAAATTTGATTACTGTGTTACTGTAGCGACACTACGATCCTTCCATAGCAATTATTAGTTTACAGTTTTTCACTTTTATATATTTAGAGCGTCTTGTTCTGGGTGCCAGGGTTTTATTTTAACCCTCCATGGGACCGTGTGACTTAAAAGTTACAAACTGATATTTTAAGAAATTAATTTTGTTTAGATATCACTGCACTATTAAATTTGATTACTGTGTTACTGTAGCGACACTACGATCCTTCCATAGCAATTATTAGTTTACAGTTTTTCACTTTTATATATTTAGAGCGTCTTGTTCTGAGTGCCAAGGTTTTATTTTAACCCTCAATGGGACCGTGTGACCTAAAAGTTACAAACTGATGTATCTATATTTTAAGAAATGAATTTTGTTTAGTTATCACTGCACTATTAAATTTGATCACTGTATTACCGTAGCGACACCGCGATCCATCTACGGTAATTATTAGTTAAAACATTTTAAAATCAAAGTAAAAAACTGTAATCAATCGTAATATTTTTCCCAATATGCAGACAAAATCCTGGCTATAGAGGGTTAAAAAATAACGAGAAATTCTTCATGAACGAGTAATGAAGTGGCCTAACAGAAGACATAGAGTAGCTAGGAAAAATGGATAAAATGATGAAGAGTTTAATAAAGTTCTGTTTTTCAATTTCACAATATGAAGGCCACCGGTTGGAAAGAAACGAGAAGACCTTCCAACCAACCCAATAAAATATCTTCCCATATAATCAACACGATAAACCACCAAAAAGTCACTAAACAACCAACGCGCTGTCCAATATCGTCGCGCGACCACCACCATTTTCTCCGTGTTTCCATAAACAAGATTCCTTTCGCCACGCCCAGTTTCACGCTGCACCTAATCATAACCTAATCCACCGTTTAATTTTCCAATCAGCCAGGATTCCGATACGCGGGATCGATCAGTGGCTCGATCGAGCGACGTTTCAGTCGCAATTCAATATCCGGAAACCAGCGGCGAAGGTGTCTGCAGAAGGGGACGGAAAGGAGAACCGGAAAAGCGTCAGGTTTCACGGGACACCGAGATGAAAATTACTCTCGAGTCATTTGGGACCAACGTGGGTGGAAAATTCATGGCAGCTGGTAAATTAAAATCGCGTTTTAATCGTTGCGGGGGATAATCAACGCCGGCTGAAATTTCGTTTCGCTCGGGTCACTCTTATTCAACCTCGAACGTAAACAAGTTTTCAATTAAGGATCGAGACTTTGCATTTTCGTTGAAGAGTGAAATCGAAGAAACGAAGAAACGTTTAGGTCTGTTGAATTGACAAAAATTATGACAAAAGTAGTTTACAAGTTTGTGGGAGTAGGGTGTACTCGGAAGTTTGGTAAATTAAATTGAAACGGAATCAAGGATTGGGTATTGTTGAACGGGGGTGGTTAATTTTAGTCGCGATGCGTGTATAGATATAAATCGGATGCACCAGAAGTAGGTTTCGTTGGCTTGCAGGCGAGGATTTATAGGATGGACTGGGATTGTTGAATCTTGTTTGGTTTCGCAGTTTTATGTTTCGCGTCTGTGTCAGTCTGACTGGAAGTTCTCTAATCTTTTACTTGTGTGGAATTATTTTGAACTTTAAGAGTTTTGTGTGAATAACCTATTCTAATATTACAGAAGATATAATAGAATATTTTAGAAAAATTACAAGATAGAATATATATATATATATATTAGGTTGTCCCAAAAGTTTCTTTCGTTTTATTAATAAGCAATGCATACATAATATTTTATGTTTTACGATGTATTACTATTTTATACAGGATTCATTTTACGCTATTTTTTCCCTCCATCTCTCGTTTAACAAATAAGGCTGAATGTTTATTTAAACATTGCTAAACGAAAGCATTGCGTGAAGATAACGGAACGAACTTTCGGGACATCCTAATATATAAAATAGGATAGAAGACTATTTTATATAAAAACTGAAAGTCAAACAGCCGAACCTATCCCGAACCTAACCTCAGTTCACTTAATCTATTATCTATTATCTACCACCTATTATCTTTAAAATAATTTTTTTAATAATTAACCCTTTCGCTACGAAAAGCGTATATATACGCCTTTAAAAATTAAGTAGTCATCTGATAGAAGCGTGCATAGACGTTTTCTGTACCATAGAATTATTTATATTTTCATTCGCATATGATCCGCCATCATTAAACAATATACTTAAATTTTGCTCTGTACATTTTTGTTATATCAACAAAAACTGTATATCGATTACTATACCAAGAGCTCTTTGAATTCTGAGAGCACCGTAGTGAAAGGATGTACCATGGAATTTATAAAATATTCTAAATAAAAATCCTGCATCATTTTATTACAATTTCTTACCCCAATGAATGTCTATCTTTAAGATCGAGCGTTTAAATTTACTTTGGAAAACTTCGTCGCTTGCTTCGTACATTTCACACGATCTTTATACGTTTCTTCGACTCTGTCCTAAATATTATCCGACTTTTCACCTCTCTCGGACTCATTAAGCAAGGATTTTTAGGCGCGCTCTTCGTAGCGAGAATTTCGTGGTTTCACTCGCGATCCGGAAAAGTACGAAGCACGGGAGAAAGAATTTTCAGAAGATCCTCGGTTCCTCGCTGTTTTATTTCTGTCGTTTGTACCCCGGGCATTCCGTATTAGCATAAAGAATATTATTTTCGCGTCATGGGAGAAATATTGCGCGGAACGAGCATAAAATTGCTGGGTTACAGCGCGAGATTTTTCAAGGATAATGGTATTTTTATAAAATTTCGTTCCTCAGATTCTTTTCGGAATTAATAGAAGGTTGTTGGTTGAAGTTTTCAAGGGGATTACGAAGAAAATAAGAAAGATACTTTAAAAAAATTAAGTGCGGGGAAAAATTAAGTTTCAAACAGATTCGGAATATGCAAATTACATTGTTGTACATTTTCCATGAAATACGTTACGAATTTACATTTGCAATTTCGTTTTGCATTCTATATTGATCTTTTAATTGATATTTATGTTCAGCGAATAATTTACTTCGATAAAATATTAAAATTCATCCAACGGTTAATCTTGTGCGAACAGATTAGGGTTTAAGAGAGAGAGAAAAATTTTCAAGGAAAAAAAGAAAGAATCACGGTTAACTGTATTTTTTTTTCACGCTTTAATGTTTCAAAGGATATCGTAAAATTTTCTTGTAAACCGTTCATTCATCGGTGAATTAAGAAAAAGAAATAACTGTGGTGTTAGGCATGATTGTTAAGGACCGTTTCACATTTCTTCGCAAGTAGACGATGTTCATGAAGGATCTTAATGAAAGTTTTAATTACTCTTGTAATAAAGCAAGATTGTTCGAGGAAAAAATTATTCTGTTTCCCGGTGTTTAATTACTGAAGAAAATAAAAATGTAGGACGATTTTTGCTTCCTCAAAGGAAGAAGTTCATTCGTTATCTAGTTACGTTCAATTGTACTGATTAAATTAAAAATGAATTCTTTTGAGAAACAAATTTTTTTTTAATCTCAAGATAATCAATTTATCCTACAGTGATAGTATCATTATAGTATCACGATAGTTTATTTATATAATTCACCGTAATAAATGTTTTCCTTTTTAAATCACGATAATAACCATAGTTCGTTAACTACATATTCAACTTCCATATTAAATGTAAAAAATTAAAAATATTCTCTCTCTCTTAAAAAATCAATAAATAAATAAGGAATTAATTCCAAGAACTATTAGGACTATTTCTATCAAACAAGTTTGTTTATTTATCAAGATAATTTATCTATCAAGATAATCAATTTATCGTACAGTGATAGTATTATTATATTAAGTTGTCCTAAAAGTTTCTTTCGTTTTATTAATAAGTAATGAATCCATAATATTTTACGTTTTACAATATATTATTATTTTATATAGGATTCATTTTGCAGTATTTCCCCCCTCCCATCTCTCGTTTAACAAACAAGGCTGAATGTTTATTTAAACATAGCTAGACGAAACCACTGCGTGAAGATAACAAAAAGAACTTTCGGGACAACCTAATAGTATCGTGATAGTTTATTCATGTAATTCACCGTAATAAAAGTTTTCCTTTTTAAATCACGATAATAACCGCGGTTCACTAACTACATATTTAACTTCCATATAAAATGCAAAAAAATTAAAAATATTCTCTCTCTTAAAAAAAAAATAAAAATACACAAATAAGGAATTAATTCCAAGCACTATTAAGACTACTTCTATCAAACAAGATTGTTTATTTTTTCTGCGAAAGAGACCGTAAAGTACGTAGAGAAAAATTTCACTAACGTTAATGGAAAGAACGGGAACAAGAGAAGCCCCTTTAGGAGACATACTCGGGTATTCCATTCATTGTGTAGGCTATTTTGCAAGATGAAGCGACTCGCTTGAATCCATTTTCTAAAAGTGGAGCAACAGCTCCGGCTTCTAAATTTCGTTGCAACAGCACTGTTACGTCGAACAGTGCCGGCCCACACGATTTTCCCCCGACGATTTCGCCGCTCTGATACTGATTTTCATAAATTTACCGCTCCACGTTTCCACCGTCGTCGCCACGTTTGCGAAACGTAAGTTTCACCTTCTTTTCCCTCCTGTTGCGTTCCCCGGCGAAATTCAGCATCCCAGAAAACACTTAGTAGTCGAAGGAAATTGGGTTTACACGTGTTCAAGGCTCGAGTCGTAACTTCGCGGAAAATATTGCTTGCCAAGATTACGGAAACTTTTCGTTCGTTCGGACTGAAACTTCTTGATTTCTGCCAAAGTGAGGCTTGCTTAAAATTTCTCTCCTCGAAGAGGAAGTTGAGAAGCGGCGACAAACTATTGAAAGTTGACACTTTCCGCGGAAGAATTTTATTTAAACTAAGTTTAAAGAATTATTCATATTTTATACGAGATCCGCGCACAGTCTCTGTCCACGCTATTTATAATCAGCGAAAACTGTTAAGATTCCATCATTTTTTTTATCAAAATGAAAAGGATTCTGGTATTAACACTTTAAAGGCTGCACGTCTACGCAGTCAAACGTCGCCAGGGGCCGGCAGTATTTTTGAAGAATTAATTTTAAAGAACATTCTTAAATTCACGACGAGCGCCGACGTTTGCTCCACAATTTACGTGGTACACTACTGTAGTTTAAAATCAAAAATTAAAAATAGGCAATAATTAGCTAAAATGAAAGACGCGGCGATGAAATACGAAGCCAATAGCAATATCCACGCTTGTTTACATTCATAAATTATCACACAAAGAGTGTGGTACTGGCCAACAACCTTCGGCGGTAGCATCACGCACATGTTGTGTGAGCGGTCGTTAACGGTTGTTCCGGGTATCACACACATGTTGCGTGAGCGGTCTTTAAAGTGTTAAAATAAGCTTGGAATCGTTTCTATGTCTCCAAGTATGCATTATTTCACAATGCGCTTAAAAAACGATCGAAAGGACGTTTCGTACGTTACGATCCTAATATTTCTTCTCTAGGGATACAAAATGGACGAGCGATGTTGCAAGAACGGTGAACTCGATCGCAAGAAAGCTTCATGTTTCGAGCAATTACAAACAAGATAACGGGTCAAAAAGCGGTTCAACCTGTTTGTTGTCAAAAACCACGTGACAGTTCAGTGCCAGCCATTCGGGAGTAGACTATGTTTTCTGCGGATGTGATTCTCTGGCCGAGACGTTCTTGCGCGATTTATATCCACTTTGTTTCCCTCGGTCGAAGAGCAACTCGACCGAGATTTGGTCTGTTTTCAATTTTATTCCTGCCTTTGGTGGAAACCTTGCTCCTTCCGATGCAATATTCTAGGAAAGTTCCCAGAGACAGCAGCGGAGATTTTGTGAAAGAGAATATTTGAATTGGTCCTTGGAAAGGGTCGAACTACAGAAGTTTTACTATAAATCTGACTCCATCGCGGCATAATCATAATTCCGTTTTTCGTTCGCGTAACTTTCGAAAAGTATATCCTTGGAAATACTGTTGACTTTTATTCTAATATAAAATAAATTCGCTAACAGGACCTGGGCGAAGCACCCTTTCTTTTCTTTTTTTTTTACTTTCTCACCTTCTCGACTGGCACGTAAAATAATTTACACCATGGTGTAAATTTATCGTACAGTGATAGTAACACGTAACAAAATTGATTATTTGATCCTTTCAGTAAACACCGATTTAATTCGTTAGTTAAATAAAACTGCGCTGCAAATGTAAAACAAATTTCTATTTAGGTATATTAATCTGTCTCAAAATTAAGCAACGAAGAATTCAATACAATTTCCCACAAGGAGGGTTTTAAAAAATGTAGCGTCGTTAACACTCTTTGAATGGATCCTTCTCAGGTAAAAATGGAGGATGGGGCGAAGAAAGAGGGGAAAAGATAGGGTTTAGATTTTTATTAAGACCTTGATTTACAATGTGTCAATGGTAATCGTAAGTCAAGGTGTTAATAAAAATCTTAACCCATCCCCTATTTTTATAACCAATCTAATTACAGCCCGGTTACAAAAATAAAAATCCTAAAAGATAAAGGAAAAACCAGGGAATGAGTTAAGATTTTTATTAACACCTTGACTTACGATTACACAAGACACATCTTAAGTCAACCTCGACTTAGGATTACGCGAAACACATCGTAAGTCAAGGTGTTAATAAAAATCTTAACCCATCCCCTATTTTTATAACCAGTCTGATCACAGTCTGGTTACAAAAACAAAAATCTGAAAAAACAGGAGAAAAAATACAATTACGCGAGACACATCGTAAGTCAAGTCGTTAATATAAATCTGAACCCATCTCCTATTTCCGTAACCAGTCTGTTGACTCCCACAGTGTTCGTGGAGTCGATTATATAGCATCAAAGATGCCAACACGATTTATAACAATAACAGATAATATATTTGATTCAGATAATACAAGTTCACAGTTTTTGTGCAGTTCTAGTACAGTTCTGATACACTTCTTGGTTCAATACTAATACAGCTCTCGTTCAATGCTAATACAGTTCTTATACAGTTCTCGTTCAATTCTAATGTAGTTCTAATACAGTTCTCGTTCAATGCTAATACAGTTCTAATACAGTTCTCGTTCAATGCTAATACAGTTCTGATACAAATACAGTTCTCGTTCAATGCTAATACAATTCTAATCCAGTTCTATCTTAATCGTAACAGTGACCTTCCTTAAATATTAGACACCCTTGTTAGGCGTGTCGTCGCCAAGAGGGTGGGAGGCATGCTATGTCCAATCAGTTGAAAATTCTGGTGTCAAGAGAGGTGGTCAATGTCACGCCCTCAGAGTTCGTATGTCAGGCCCAAGTCAGATAGGTGCAGATGTGACGGTGTCAGAAGGTCGCAGCTGAGGTACACGTGAGTCAGTTCTTGGTGAGGATTTAGGGTACGGCACTTTGCTATTGAGCAGAAATCGACAAACACCGAAATATTCGCCGGTTTCTAGATCGTAAACTAATAACATGCCAGATGTGAAAATGACCGTTCTCAAAAACAGCTACTGTCCGTCCGTGTCATAAATTAAGTCGTTAGCTGTCCTTAACACAGTCCAATTACAGTCTATATTCGCAACGAGTCTAATCACGGTTCACCTTTCAAACTAATCTCAGTTTACCCAACAGTCATCAACATACCATTGTTCTGAAACTGCTCCAAAGCGTACGCAACCAGGATACAGACCGCACAACCCCCATCCCCATCCCTGATCCCATCCGCGAAGAAAGTACCACGTTTCCCTATGCAACGTCGCAACGTCGCAACGTGATCGCGTGTCGATCTCGAAAAGTCGCGGCAATCCGGACGCAATCTTCTCGAACGAGCTCAGGTTCGAGTATACACGTCTCGATAAGGGTAGATTCAACTGATCTAGGAACTGGATGGAGAAGGAAAGGGTGATCGGATCGAAAATTCGATTTATACAATCGGCGATTCGCGAGGGAGGAACGTTGGTCACCTTAAAGGTCGGTTCGTCGATGAAGTGACTCGTATAATTCTCACGCGCTGGTTAACGATTCCGTCGCGGCTCGCGGGAATAAAGCAGATGAACGTGGATCGATGAACGTGAGACGAATGACGATGGATCGTGTCGTTAGATGAAAACGTTTTCAACTTTCCGCCACTGGTCTTCGTCTCTCTTTTTTTTTATTTTTTTCTTCTTCTTCCTCTTCTTCTTTTCCCTCTTTTTTCTCTTTACGGTGGCTGTGTCGTCCTTTCTGTCCCGCTATCGAGCTACCTTTCTCTCGTGCTTTGTTCATTTCTCTCTATTCGAGTCGCTTTTTTCCTCTTTGCCTCTTTATTCCCTGCATCCTTTCTCTCTTCGTTCATTCGGCTCGTTTCCCTAGCCCTGGCTCGCTTTTCTCCGTTGCCCGCAGCACCAGAAGCTACAGAGCACTCGAGAGTAGTTTCTCTTCATTTTTTTTCTTTTTTTTTTTTTTTCCGCTCCTTCATCTTTTTTCTTCTTCCTTTTTTATTTTTTTTTTCATAACGAACGGCATTAGAGGTGATTCTGAAATATTTGCTCGAGCGATTTGCAGCGTTCGAACACGATCGCGAAGCGTTTCCGCGCTGATTAAGGGAACTGCCGCTGCAGCTGGTCGACTAACGAGATTCGCAAATACGTCGGTGTTTTCTGGAATGAGCTTCTTTTTTGCTTTCGCTTTTCTCTTCGCTCGTTTTTCTGCTCGCTCTTTCGTATCGCGACCAGGCACGTGTAATTAAAATTCTCCTGTGTTTCGGTAAGACCTGGCGTTCTTTTGTGTTCCAAGAAATCGTCGCTTCGATTCGATAATCCTGAGAAAGGATCCATTCGAGGAGTGTTAACGACGCTACATTTTTCTAAAACCCTCCTTCTGGGATATTGTATTGGATTCTTCGTTGCTTAATTTTCAGACAGATTAATTCACGTAAATAGAAATTTTTTTTTACATTTGCAGCGCAGTTTTATTTAACTAACGA
Organism: Ctenoplectra terminalis; assembly: GCA_019453375.1. NCBI lineage: Eukaryota > Metazoa > Arthropoda > Insecta > Hymenoptera > Apidae > Ctenoplectra > Ctenoplectra terminalis. The sequence continues at coordinate 3,964 of SMSQ01005085.1, read as the reverse complement.
ATTAAATCGGTCTTCACTGAAAGGATCAATTAATCAATTCTGTTACCTGCACTAAAAAAAGCATACTGTGAAATATACTTCTGTTACAATAAAAAAACAGCTCTCAAAATAGTACAAAACACTGTACAAAACTTACCACAAAAAATGATATTAAAATTGTATTATACGGACCATAATAATTAAAATCTATCGCATACTGTGTGAAATATACCTCTGTTACAATAAAAAAAACAGCTCTCAAAATAGTACAAAACACCGTACAAAATTTACCACAAAAAATTATATTAAAATTGTATTATGCACACCATAATAATTAAAATCTATCGCATACTCTGTGAAATATACCTCTGTTACAATAAAAAAACAGCTCTCAAAATAGTACAAAACACTGTACAAAACTTACCACAAAAAATGATATTAAAATTGTATTATACGGACCATAATAATTAAAATCTATCGCATACTGTGTGAAATGTACCTCTGTTACAATAAAAAAAACAGCTCTCAAAATAGTACAAAACACCGTACAAAATTTACCACAAAAAATTATATTAAAATCGTATTATACACACCATAATAATTAAAATCTATCGCCTATAAATAACCGAAGCTACACATTTTTTGTATCTGGTAACCAAAATGCAATCGGTATCGTAATAAAAAAAAAAAAAAAAAAAACACTTTTCATACCGCTTATTCCCAATCTGTCAACCTTTTGTTGCACTGTGAAAAGGTTAACAAATAACTGTAACCAAGCTCTGTTCCCACCGAAATGCAGCGACCTACAGAAAACACTAAGCCCACAAAACGCACCAATCAACCGCACGTGATGGTTCCCTTTCAAAAATACTCCTGCACGAACACTGGAAGCATAGAATTTCAGCAAACAGAAGGAAGCGCCCCGGGGGTGGCGACAGATACCATTTAACCCCGCGCTTTTTGCCCGACGTCGAACATCCGTGGGCGGATATGTCGCTTCCTGAAGGAAACTCAATACGCGTATTTCCCGTGGGCACGAAACGAACGCGTGCCACCCGTTCTCCAGGCATTCTTTTTCTTTTCCTTTTTTTTCTTCTTTCTTTTTTTACACCATCTCAAGAGGGCCATCCATAGACCAGTGTGTTTTTATCGTGGCTTCTTCTTCGAAACGCGGCCATAGCTGCGCCAGAAACGTTGCATCGCGGCAGTCGAAGCGGCTTCTTATTGATTAATAACGCGTAACTGACCGACTTTCGCGGTATCATAAAAGATCCACGAAAGAATTGACGGTGATTTTTCAAATTGGACCAACCCTCCCGCGACACCTTCCGAGAGTAAAAAGAAAAAGGAAAAAAAAATTAATGGAAAAAAGCAAACGGAAGAATTGAAATTAAAATGAGATTGGATAAGCTGCGCGTACGAGGTAATAATTCGTTCGGTTTGGGGGCTCCGTTTCTTCGGGCTTCGATGAACTTTCGGCGAAGTTTTAATTAAGGGTGAGAATCGGACGTCGAACGTGGTGAATTGAAAATTCTGTACGGAAGTGTTTGTTCGCCGACGAGTTTCGAGTGGAAGAAGCGAAGCTTGGGAAAGGTTTGGTTTAAGGTTTGGTATTTTGATGGAAGTGTGGGAGGAAGGTAACGAATTTGTATTGTCAAGATTTTAGTAGTTCTATGCTTCTATGGAAGTTTTATCGGTGTCTTGAAAGTATTATTCGGTTTTCAGACTTTTGGTAATATTTGATAAATCACCGGAATCAAGTAATCGACCTATAAATCATTTATCTTGTATTATTAATTTTATTCGAATTTTATCCAAATTAATAATACAATATTACAACATTAACTTATCACGAACCACCCCGATGTAATAAGCAATCTCAAAATTAATTACCAACACTAGAACTACCGAAGTGTTCGCAGTGACTAATTTATAGTTTAGTGAACAAATTTCATAAATTCACTGCGGTACATTTTAAAGGATTTTCTGTAGTTTTCTATTAAAAATATGTACGAATGTATGTCTCCTTTGCATCACATATTTTTTAATACACCTCTTATTTTTATATCTTTGCTTTAAATAAATACATTTTAATCTTCAATAGTTCCAGTGTTAACCAGAAATTTCATCTCTTTAGTCCAACCAGACAACATCCAACAACATCGTCTAACTCCCATCGCACCAAAATTATTTATCTAGAAATTTTACATTTTTAATCGAGCAATACAATATTCAATATTATTTTATTACAAACCACCCTAAAATTGATTATTAACCAGAAATTTCATCCCTCTAGTCCAACTAGACGACAACATTCAACATCGTCCAATTCCCATTACACCAAAATTATTTATCTAGAAATTTTACATTTATAATTAAACAATACAGCTTTCAACACGAACTTATCCCAAACCACCCCAATCCAATAACTAACCCCAAAATTTATTACGAACCAGCAAAATGTTATCTCTCTAATCCAACCAGACGACACCATCCAACATCAACTAACCCCCCGGAAATCATATTCGTTACCAAGAAATCACTTCTCAACAGAAACGAGTCCCAAGATCCACAACCTTAAACGTAACCCACTACCCCCCGGAAAAAAAGAATTCAAGTCACGTCGACGTATTAACCCTCTACGGAACCGTGTGACTTAAAAGTTACAAACTGATATTTTAAGAAATTAAACATATTTTAAGAAATTAATTTTGTTTAGATATCACTGCTCTATCAAATTTGATTACTGTGTTACTGTAGCGACACTACGATCCCTCCATAGCAATTATTAGTTTACAGTTTTTCACTTTTATATATTTAGAGCGTCTTCTTCTGGGTGCCAAGGTTTTATTTTAACCCTCCATGGGACCGTGTGACTTAAAAATTACAAACTGATATTTTAAGAAATTAAACATATTTTAAGAAATTAATTTTGTTGAGTTATCACTGCACTATTAAATTTGATTACTGTGTTACTGTAGCGACACTACGATCCCTCCATAGCAATTATTAGTTTACAGTTTTTCACTTTTATATATTTAGAGCGTCTTCTTCTGGGTGCCAAGGTTTTATTTTAACCCTCCATGGGATCGTGTGACCTAAAAGTTACAAACCGATGTATCTATATTCTAAAAAATTAATTTTGTTTAGTTATCACTGCACTGTTCAATTTGATTACTGTTATAATTATTAGTTATTTATTAGATAACTATTAGTTAAAACACTTTCAAATCAAAGTGAAAAACTGTGATCAATCGTAATATTTTCTCCAATAAGCTGACAAAATTCGGGCTATAGAGGGTTAACGAAGTAATCGAAGCATCTTCGTGACAGCCGCCATCGCGAGCAAAGCGAACCGACCGGTAATTCGTACCTGTCTAGCACGGTCGAAATGATTCGTGAGCGGACAAGAACAAAGGCGCGGCTGAGATCCAGGGCAATTAGTTGATGAACAGGGTGCGGTTTGACGGAAGGGATGAAGCGTTGACCGGGAAGTTAGAACGCGAAGGAAAGGCGGGACGATGCCGATGACTCGCTGTGTCCCGACGCGTAGATTGCCACCAACTGATTGAGCTAACGTGCCCGACGCCCGCTAATCTTTTCTTTAACGACGACACGCGACCAAATGGGGCTGCGCACCCTTGTTTGCGGCTGATTTGATGGTAAGTCTACCTCCTTTCGACCGTTCGATGTTCTTTAAACGACGAGGGAACGGCCTGGTTATTGACTGTGGCTGGTAGTCGTTAAGTGGAAGTGATTTTGATGCGTCTAAGGGGTGAACGAACGAGGTGTATGGATTACTATGGATTGGCTTCTTGTTCGGGGTGAGTACATAGGGTTAAATGGGAAAAGAAGTAGAGGTAAAATTTGAGGAAGGAATTGAGTGTACTTCGACGCCTTAATTTTATGCTGAACATTTTTTTTTTGGAATTAGGAATTTTTTATTGCTGAAGTCAAAGGGGTGAGTCTTCTTGTTTGGAGTAAT
>SMSQ01005074.1:83423-98503 GCA_019453375.1 Ctenoplectra terminalis | reverse complement strand
ATTTTTTGTAAAAAATATGTGCAAAGAATTGTTACCCTTATTATAGGTGTTTTTACAAATACCTTTCATTTTGATTTCTTTGATATAAATAAGTCTTCTTTTAATCGTTTATAGTTCTAACGTTAAAAAGGGAAGAGCAGAGAGAGAAAAAGATATAGATAGAAAGAAATATTATAGAAATTTTATAAATTTACAATAATGTAGTTTTAGGGATTTTCCGTGATTTTTTGTAAAAAATATGTGCAAAGAATTGTTACCCTTATTATAGGTATTTCTTGAAATACCTTTCATTTTGATTTCTTTGATATAAATAAGTCTACTGTAATTGTCGATAGTTCTGGCATTAAAAAGGCAAGATCAGAGAGAGAAAAAGATATAGATAGAAAGAAATATTATAGAAATTATTATAGAAATTTTATAAATTTACAATAATGTAGTTTTGGGCATTTTCCGTGATTTTTTGTAAAAAATATGTGCAAAGAATTGTTACCCTTATTATAGATATTTTTTCAAATACCTTTCATCTTAATTTCTTTGGTATAAATAAGTCTACTTCAATCGCCGGTAGTTCTAGTGTTAAGCGATGTCGCTCGTAAGCGTTAAGTTCTGTTTTAATTACTGTATAGCATCTACTATTATGCATTATTTCGTACTTTGTCTTCAATTGTTTTTCTTTATTTTGCTACGTAAAAATTCAATCGTTATAACTTCGTTGCCATTCCGCACATTTATCAGACCATTATCAAACGTTGTCGACAAAATTCAGAAATTTAAACTGTCTCGTTGTCACGTTGCGAAATTTTGTATCAATCTTGTACATCTTCTTTCGATCGATGTTTCAATCACACACGATTCAATTCTGTTATATATTTTCATTCCATAATATCGTTGTGTGTACTGCATTCGTTCGTTTTATCTTTGTTGTTTAAACATTTCTACCGCTCCATTACCTCGTTTCGTTTTAATTATTAATTTTACGCTTCGAAGAAATTGTAAATAGAACCCGATTTGCAGTAATAATTGGATAGATTTAAGTTCTGCGCGAAACATTCAAAAAAATGGTAAGTATTTAGCTCGCCGTACTTGTAAATTACGAGATAAACAGGTTTCGCTCTTAATTACGAGAATTCATCAGTTCGCTGAAATTAGCTTTGCTTAAAACTCGAAAGTTAACACGTAATACCGGAATCATTCATAACTGTGGTTTTTCCTGCTTTTTAATATCAGACACGGTACTCTTAATCGGGAGAGTGTCCACAAAAAGTTGATACTTAATTACACGAGGAAAAACGGTCACGTAGAATGAAAAAGCGTTCTCGGGAATGGGAGAAATGTAAATTCATTAAAACCGGGAGGAAAATAATTTAAAAAGATATGTTATTCAGTCTATGAATTATGAAGTAGCACTGAATTTAAGGATTTTGTTAAATATATTTTATATTTTTTTATGTGTTAAGAAAACTGTGTTTTTATTTTATTTTTAATTTTATTCCTTTTTTTTCTAATAAAGAACTTCTTAAATCTTTGAACTCGTGTGTCATGCTGAAGATGACAATAAAATATTTGTTATAGACATCCTTTCCTGCATGTTGGACATTGTTTTAGAAATTATCGCACTTTAAAAAATTATTAGAAAAAATATTGGAATAAATAAATAAAAAGTGTTAAGTTTAACCGCTGCACATTAATTTATTTCATTTGTTTTAATGTAAATAAAAGTTGACTCGCAACAGCATTGAAAATAAACCGAGTTGAAATTATTATTAAACACAGTCTGCTCTACTAAAATTAAATAATATCGTCACATATTCCATAAACCACTATAAAATGCAGATATCCTTTAAAGTTATTAAATTTTTAACACTAGAACTAGGTGGTCAAAATAACCAATTCATAATTTCTCACAGAAATTTTATGGAATAACTATGGCCCCTTTTGGAAGATTTTCAGTGATTTTTTGTGATTTTTTGTGATTTTCTGTGATTTTTTGTTAATAATATGAATAAACATTTGTCTCCTTCGGATTATTTATTTTTTTTAACATGTTTTTCATTTTGATTTTTTTGAAACAAAAAAAGTGTATTTTAATCGCCGGTAGTTCTAGTTCAGATACTCATATTAAGAAAATTTTTATCTACAAACAAAAGTAAGATCTGTGAAACAGAGATCTAATTTTATTTTTAAATTATTTGTGATATCCGAAATTTGATTAAACACATTTTATAAGGGTAATCAGATTATCATATTTTAATCGTTACACACAATGAAACATAAAATTAATAATAAAATACAAACTTAAGGTTATATAAAATTAAATTCAAAGTAATTGACTTTAAGATTTGAATGCTGTAGCATTCATGTCATTCTGCATCATCATGAAAATTAATGCTATAGCATTCACGTCCGTGAACGTGTTAATTGTAATAACTACAGTTGAAGATTGAGCAAAAAGAAGGTTGTATTTGCCAAAAGTTTATAAAAATTTTTTTCTATAGTACAAAACTTTTTCTATTAATTAACACTTTACCGACCGGTTCATTCGAGCGCGGATACATCGCTAACACCGGCTCGGTTTTGGCTATCGTGCGCAAATATAAACTCTTATTCTTGCAACTTTGTTTTTAAATCGAAATTCGTGAGAGTGTTTGGTATATCGTTTCTCTTATTGTAGTGTGGCGGCCCTCCTACGCTCCACCACCAGAGGGACCTACAAGACCGACTTTCCCGCAAGTCCTCGGAAACAGTACGATTAGTACTTATACCGATCCCTCTCCTAACTTCAACATCCCTCACGTCTAAGGCACGGGCCTGCTAGGATGCCTTACTGACGAGTCCACTAGCAGGCCCCGGACGAAACGCTTCCTATCCTTTTCCTTTACATCATTATTCCGCCGCTAAAGTAGGGTAATTAAATTGAATAAAGTTTTTAATTTTCATAATGATAGTATTAAGCAGCAAGCGATAGATAAACGTTGACTGTAAAAAGCCGATTAATAGGCTCCCGGCCGCTGAGCGTTGATTGCAAAAAGCCGATTAATAGGCTCCCGGTTGGTAAAGTGTTAAGAAGTTATTCAAACGTTGAAATAAAAATATTATAAGATTACATAAAGCTATGTATTCTATCAATAAGTAACATGTTGGTAACTTTTAGGAGGTAATTATTTCCTTCAAATTTTTATTTTCTGTTCATGCAACCTTTTTCGCGTCCAGCTTTCAATTCTTCAGACATGCTTTCTTCGGTTAATCACAAGTAGTCAATAATGAACTTCGGTACAATTTTTAAACACAAAAGCTTAGGTGACTAAACGCACTTATCGAAGAGGTAAAAATTAAGCATCGAATGATAGACTGCAATTAATGAAGCATGGACGTTGAGGTGGATGGACGATAACGGGCGATTGCCTGTACGTCGAATTACTCGATACGGATGATTACTCCCGAATGAGGCTTCGTCGATGACTGGGGTAATTAGGTGGCTCGTCTCTTCAACGTTGCATTACACGGCTTGCATCGACTACTGCCACATCATTGAACAGACATAATTCCAGTGATTGTGACCATACATAAATGTAAATGACGGTTCGTTGACCGACATCGTTCAAAATAAGGACGACTGATTCGGTTATGTTTCAGCGCTGCTGGAAATTTCCATGTTCAATTACGACCGACGAGCACGATTCTAAAGTCATAGACGAAGAAGGGAAATGTTGAAAATGTTTTAATTCTCTTTTAATTATCTTTACTGCACAATTTTCACGTCACCCGTTTTAACGTACCACTCTTTTCATACGCTCCTTACGTATGTACGCTTCGGCACTCCGACGCCTGACGCAGATCAGCTACTTTTGTCCTTGTGATCTCGCTTTGATCATATGTATAATGCAGAAAATGTAAGTTGCCGACGAATCAGATTAGTTATTCTTAAGTCACATTGATTCTTATTGTGGGAATGGTAAGACTGAGGTGAGAATGTTTAGTCTGGAGTGATAGAGGTGTGAATAAAGAGTGTTTGGGACAGTGTGATCGAGGTGCGAGAGACGAGTGTTTGGGCCGAGCGATAGACGTGTGAGAAAAGAGTATTTGGACCGAGTGACAGGGAATATCGTGTGACCGAAGAGTTTCTGGGAATGCCTGAGCAGAGTGAAAGAGATTGATAATAGAAGAAGAGAGAATGAGGGAATAAATGAATGGAGAAAATGCGTAGAGGAGTTAGTCGAGGATTAGTCGAGGATTAGTCGAGAGATAGTCAGAGCATAGTCAGAGAGCTGTGAGAGTTGAGTCAGAGTCGAGAGTCGAGTAAAGAGAAATAGAGAACGAGTATTGGATTATTGAGCCTAGTAATTAGTTAATAAATAGTTATTGTTCTTAAGACAGTGTCAATTATTGAGTATTTATAGAGACACCCGTCTGCAACCTAAAATCCCTACATTATTATTGACTAAATTGGTCGCATCTACAAGTTGTTCTTTGTAAATTCAAACACGTATAGTGCAGAGACCGTATATTGCCGACGAATCAAATTAGTTGCTCTGTCGTGAGTCATATTAATTCTCATTATTGACTAAATCCATTGCATCTACAAATTGTTCGTTCTTTGGAATCTGGAAACATGTATAGGGCAGAGATCGTAAGTTGCCGACGAATCAAATTAGTTGTTCTATCCTGAGTCGCACTAATTTTCATTATTGGCTAAATCCATCGCATCCAAAAGTTATTCTTTGTAAATTCGAAAGACATTGCAGAGATCGTAAGTTGCCGTCGAATCAAATTAGTTGTCCTGCCCTGAATCATATTGATTCTCATTATTGACTAAATCCATTGTATTTACAAATGTCCCATATACAAGTTGCCCTTTCTAATCTTAAAACACGTATAGCGCAAAGATCGTAAGTTTCCGACGAATCAGATTAGTTGTCCTGTCCTGTCCCATATATAAATTGTTCTTTGTAAACTGAAACACGTATAGTGCANTACTGCACAATTTTCACGTCACCCGTTTTAACGTACCACTCTTTTCATACGCTCCTTACGTATGTACGCTTCGGCACTCCGACGCCTGACGCAGATGAGCTACTTTTGTCCTTGTGATCTCGCTTTGATCATATGTATAATGCAGAAAATGTAAGTTGCCGACGAATCAGATTAGTTATTCTTAAGTCACATTGATTCTTATTGTGGGAATGGTAAGACTGAGGTGAGAATGTTTAGTCTGGAGTGATAGAGGTGTGAATAAAGAGTGTTTGGGACAGTGTGATCGAGGTGCGAGAGACGAGTGTTTGGGCCGAGCGATAGACGTGTGAGAAAAGAGTATTTGGACCGAGTGACAGGGAATATCGTGTGACCGAAGAGTTTCTGGGAATGCCTGAGCAGAGTGAAAGAGATTGATAATAGAAGAAGAGAGAATGAGGGAATAAATGAATGGAGAAAATGCGTAGAGGAGTTAGTCGAGGATTAGTCGAGGATTAGTCGAGAGATAGTCAGAGCATAGTCAGAGAGCTGTGAGAGTTGAGTCAGAGTCGAGAGTCGAGTAAAGAGAAATAGAGAACGAGTATTGGATTATTGAGCCTAGTAATTAGTTAATAAATAGTTATTGTTCTTAAGACAGTGTCAATTATTGAGTATTTATAGAGACACCCGTCTGCAACCTAAAATCCCTACATTATTATTGACTAAATTGGTCGCATCTACAAGTTGTTCTTTGTAAATTCAAACACGTATAGTGCAGAGACCGTATATTGCCGACGAATCAAATTAGTTGCTCTGTCGTGAGTCATATTAATTCTCATTATTGACTAAATCCATTGCATCTACAAATTGTTCGTTCTTTGGAATCTGGAAACATGTATAGGGCAGAGATCGTAAGTTGCCGACGAATCAAATTAGTTGTTCTATCCTGAGTCGCACTAATTTTCATTATTGGCTAAATCCATCGCATCCAAAAGTTATTCTTTGTAAATTCGAAAGACATTGCAGAGATCGTAAGTTGCCGTCGAATCAAATTAGTTGTCCTGCCCTGAATCATATTGATTCTCATTATTGACTAAATCCATTGTATTTACAAATGTCCCATATACAAGTTGCCCTTTCTAATCTTAAAACACGTATAGCGCAAAGATCGTAAGTTTCCGACGAATCAGATTAGTTGTCCTGTCCTGTCCCATATATAAATTGTTCTTTGTAAACTGAAACACGTATAGTGCAGAGATTGTAAGTTGCCGTCGAATCAAATTAGTTGCTCTGCCCTGAGTAACACCGATTCTCATTATTGATTAAATCCATCGCATCCAAAAGTTATTCTTTGTAAATTCGAAAGACATTGCAGAGATCGTAAGTTGCCGTCGAATCAAATTAGTTGTCCTGCCCCGAATCATATTGATTCTCATTATTGACTAAATCCATCGCATCCACAAATCTCGCATCTACAACTTGTTCTTTGTAAGCTCGAAACACGTATAGTGCGGAGATTGCAAATTGCCGATGAATAAAATTAGTTGCTCTGCCCTGAGTTATATTAATTCTCATTATTAACTGAATCCATTGGATCTACAAATTGTTCGTTCTTTGGAAATTCGAAACATGTATAGCGCAGAGATCGTAAGTTGCCGTCGAATCAAATTAGTTGTCCTGTCCTGAGTCACACTCATTCTCATTATTGACTAAATCCATCGTATTTACAAATGTCACATATACAAGTTGTTCTTTGTAATCTTAAAACACGTATAGTTCAGAGATCGTAAGTTGCCGACGAATAAAGTTAGTTAATCTGTCCTGAGTCATATTGATTCTCATTATTGACTAAATCCATCGCATCTACAAGTTGTTCTTTGTAAACTCAAAACACATATAGTGCAGAGATTGTAAATTGCTGACGAATCAAATTAGTTGCTCTGTCGTGAGTCATATTGATTCTCATTATTGACTAAATCCATCGCATCTACAAGTTGTTCTTTGTAAACTCAAAACACATATAGTGCAGAGATTGTAAATTGCTGACGAATCATTTCGTTGTTCTGCCTTGAGTCACATTGATTCTCATTATTGACTAAATCCACCGCATCTACAAGTTGTTCTTTTTAAATTCAAACACGTATAGTGTACAGATCGTAAGTTGCCGACGAATCAAATTAGTTATTCTGTCCAGAGTCACACTGATTCTCATTATTGACTAAGTCCATCGCATCTACAAATATACCGCCTGACAAACGTCGCCGGGGAGAAGCATGGAAACAAAATGAAATAGCACGACAGAGAGCGACGACTAGAACGCATTAACCTGGACGTAGACTCACTTATCAGAGTGTCAGCTATTAGCAGAACAAAAAAATTTTCGCATCTTTGTTAACGTGATCCCGATAAATTCTGCGTAAAGATATCTATTGTCCAGATAAAGTACTGTAATCAAGTACGATGTTTATGTATTCTTATTCTACAAATTTATCACGTTAAACGCCTGGCCGATTTTAGTCGACTTTCCTTTAGGCTGTGTGGTGCGATACTAATTAAAAAACATTTGGTCGCAAAATACTTTGTGTATTTCTTTCGTTTCGATTTGATATTAGCAAAAATTTTTATCATAACTCGTAATTAACACGTTACACGCCACGCCGTTTTTTGTCGACTTTTCTTTAGACTGTGTGCTGTGAAAATTAAAATTTATCTGAAGGACAGTCGTATCTTTATTTAATGTGATTTAATAGAACCCATTGATGAATTATAAGGTATTATTTGTTGAAATTGATACTGTCAGTTCTGAGAAGCCAACGACGCCTAAACAAAAATTTCAGCGTGGCGCTTAACGTGTTAATCTAATTTACATTGTCAAAATGAACGATGTTCGATATAAAAAAAAACTACGTGTTTAATATTTTTTCGAGATTTATATGATATAAAAATTTTATAAAAATCGGCGTGTGTCAACTGCGTAATATTCCTTATAAAACTGAGGTAGAGAAGATCGTCACTCCCTACGTTGGACATGGGAATCTCCTTCATAAATTATTAATATTTTAAAATATGTCTTTCTATGTTACAAAATGTTGGCAATCCTGTTAATAGTTCATTGATTATCATCGAAAGCTTGGCGAAGACACTTAAAATCGATGATTATCAATTTTATTGACAATGCGGGCAGCTTTATAATGCCTTTGTTTCAGCATGCAAATTTATTATTAAATATTCACCATGTTACTATGAATGTTTATTAAAAGCTGCAATCTCAACAAAATATGACGTACGTTCACTGTTGTTCGAGTTATTTAACGATAAACGCTGCAAATATTTGTTTGCCGTTTAAAGTAAACAAATTTTCGCCTCTTTGTCTGAAATTACTGAAAGTAATAGTATCGTGTTTAATAATATGTGAACAAAGGTATTAATATAGATAATATTGTCTTCGAATAACTTTAGTTTTCTGGTTCAATACTTCAATGAAATTTTCTGTACAAATTGTAACGCTAAAAGTTACAGCAATTTGTTTTGTAATTTATTTTTATTAACTTTTTTGTGTTTAACTAATGAGAAGATATATCTTTTAATACAAGGTATACTGCGTAAAGATTTTATGTATATATTACGTTGTTAATTTATAGTATATGCATTTTAGAAAACCGACAGTGAGCGTCTGATAAATGACTGACTTATACTACTGATGCTGATTCCATACCTTTGCTACACTTGTATTTCACGCTTTTTTTTACATATTTCTTAGATTACCAATATTTTAAAAGATACTTTTTTCAATCTTTTTATACTTTTCATACTTTTCATACTTTTTATTTAATTTGTATTAATTTTATTTCGAACCAAAATAATATTATTTCCACAAAGTAATTTTTAAAAAATGCTAACGTTCTGAAGTCGATGAATCTTCGGAACAAATTTTTATATCACATAACTTTTATAGATAAAGCATAAAATTAGTGTGAAAATAGTGTATATTTTATATTTATTTTTTTTTTTGAAAATCAAGCATATGCAACACTTTTCATTTTTATCGACCCTCTCGTTGGACGCGCTCGATGTTAAAATTTGTTTAAAATGTTACGATATCGATAGTTTAATCAAATTTAGATTAGCTGAATTTATTATACGATCGCCTATATCGAAGCGTTATTTGTTTTATCGAAATAAATATCATGATCAGGGATTAAGTTGGAAAAACGTGGAAATACGTAACTAGATGCTCGTTGCTCTGCTGTTTTTAATTACTCTCGATTTTACACTTTTCGTTTTTATTGTTAATGGTTCGTTCAGACAGCCCAGAGTCCAATTTATTACCAGCATTATTTCACCGACTACATTTATAAAAGTGCCCCAATTACTAAAAATTTTAAACACGAAATTTGTTTGTTCCACTTTCGTCGAAACAACTTTCTTATGATAAAATTTTGCTTCGTTATCACAAATTAATTCATTCAAAATTCTAATATAAATTGTACAAAAACAGTAACTTCTTTAATCAAAGCTTCTTTAAAAAAGAAAATCTGGTATAGTTGGTTTGAAAATAAGCGGGTGTATTGTGTGTCCATCGTAAACCCAATCTTTGAAACCGTTTAACCCTTTGACTGCGGAGCACTCTAGGTGTTTCGTCTCAAATATCGTGTAACAAAAAAAGTCGCGACTTTGTATCGAAACGTGCTAAACAAAATCAAACCTGTTATAGCTAATTTACAAAGTTCTAGTGATAATGTCGTCATTAATTCCTCGTTATCAATATGGGCCGGTGGTCTTCCTCGAGGCTCATTCACGATACTCAAATTGCCAAAACGAAATTTTTCCAAATGCCTGATTAATATTTCTTGAAGCTTGAGCCGCGGTATGATTTAATTTAAACTCGTACAAGAAGAGTAGATGTAAATCGCGTTTTGTTTCCATCTGGTTTAGAATAAAAATAAAATAAAAATGGGATACAAACGCGAAAAAATTTTACAAAACGAGTAAGAAGAATACCTATAAACTTTATAAATAAAAATATCGAGCGCACGTTACAATGTATCTCTCTGAGTCGCAGCTCAACACAGACTAAACAAAAAACGCCCGTTTCATAGTTTCCAACTTAATATTATTATTTACAATCAGAACTATAATCTGAACAGTTCGATCATCAAACGCATATATGCGTCCATAATTCGTACCGACAGCTTCCACTGGACGCATATGTGCATCCATAGCAATCAAAGGGTTAATACATACATCTGAAACAAACATACTGCTGCATGGCGTCGGGTAACAATCCGTTAATTAAAAAAGAAATCGGAAGAGACGAGAACACGTAAGCGTCGCAAAGAGCGCAAAAGTAAAACAAAAAGAAGTCGGTACATATAGGCGCGAAATACAAATCAACCGATCCGCGAGTATTAACCCTTTGCACTCGACTGGCGCCGCTATGGCGACATGAATAATTTTCTTCAGACATTAAGTTTTGAATTAAATTCTGTATCTTCGTCAATTCAAACACTTCGTTTGTTTTAAAATAAACTAAATTAAACTAAGTAAATAAAAAATCGTAAACTTTTGTAATTTTCTGTTTCTCTTTCTAAAAGAACGCTAAGTTTTCACAGTAGTCCTTTGAAACTTAAAAAAGTTCGCCAGTGCAAAGGGTTAATCCTTTGCGGTCTTATGTCGAGCCAGACTCGACATTTTTATTTTGTTCCATTATTTTTATTTCTGGGATATGAAACATATTCTTTTGTATTAAAATTTAATTTAATGAAGAATTTTCTATCCAGATAATTTATTGGTTACGAAAATATGAAAATTCAGCCAAATTATTGACAGTTTTTAAAATTAGAATATCGAAGATGAACTAGTTGGGCTAAAGTGTGGAATGTAGCTCGAACCGCAAAAAGTTAATGTACCAACAATAAGTTTATTCATCCTATGTCACGGTATATGAAGCTGTTACCGGATACAGCCTAATATTAGTGTGCGTTTGTTACACGGTCGCTACTGAGACACCCACAGGGAACATTTAAACGTACCGCAGAGAACACTTCGGACATATATAGGCTCAGAATACATCGATCACCTACTAATTGTCAGATATCAGTACCAATATGAACACACATGCGTCGACGCGTCGTGCTTGATATGAAATACAACAAATTTAAACCGTACTTCTCGTACCAAAAATTCTTTTAATGGCAGAAATATTAGGTTGTCTCAACAGTTTGTTTCGTTTTATCAATAAGTAATGGACGCATAACATTTTATGTTTTACAATATATTATCATGTTATATGTGATAATATGATAATACATGGTAATACATTTTTATCGAATAAAAATATTTCCTTTTATAATAAAAAAAAATCGCTTTTTATTTACATAAAATGGTTAAAACCCGCACGAACTTTCTGTCCAACCTAATATATATGTGTAGATAAAGAATGTCTTGATGTGTGTGAGAGAGAGAGACCTCATAAAACCTAGGTCTTAAATTTTCGGCCGCTCCGATACGATGGGACCTCGTTTCCAATTGGTTCGGCCCTTAGCCGGAAAATAATATAAAAGAGCCGAGGAAACATAGTTTGAGTTACAGTTTTAAGTCAACCACTGTGAAAGCACTTCAATATACACTATTATTCTTACGAATGTATGTGGACTGTGTATTAACTGTTTTATTTCTTGAATGTTGCGTGATGCACAAAAGTGGTTGATTTCTCGACAAGAGTCTACGATCGTCGAAAAATGTTTGCGATAAGATGTCTGAATGAACGTCTGAATTTTTTAGTGCTCGTGTACGGTCTTTTATAAATGTTGTGTCTGCTGTGATTGATTTTTCAGTGTATACGGAGTGGGTAGATTCTATTTCTATTGTTTGATTTTCGCTATAGGTGTGTTAAATTTAGTGTGGGTGGGAAATGTCGATTTGGTGAAAGTGGGAAATGTTTATGAATTTTTTCCTATTGTTCGGAAAGGTAACGGCATCTTGGTTCCTTTCGCTTCGGAGAAACATGATTACAAAAATATGATCATTAAGGCAAATTCTATGCGCTTTTGAAAATATTTTATTAAATTCGACCCAGTTGAGATAAAATATAGAGTATAACTAAAAGCGCAAAGGGTTAACTAGTTAACCAATCTCACAGCGAGAAAGGCGGCCAGCAAAAGCGTTGTCTCCGCGCCGCGCTTGTACGAGTAACTCAGAATACATCGAAAAATTAAGTTAAACTTACCCAATCAGCAAAAAATTCGCCTGCTGCTTGAAAATGTGGGCCACTGTGTCTTGATCCTCTCCGCAGTGAAGAATCTCGGAAAATAATTATTGGATAAAGCTTGAAAAAGTTTTCTTTTTATAATAGAAATCCAATCCGTTCTATTCCGTTTAGATTAATGTTAGAAAATCGCGGTAGACAAACGGCTGAAACAGGCCTTGTGCATTTCGTCAAGGCGCTTCCCCACTCAAGCGAAATTTCTTGGGACTTAGGATAATAAAACTAAGGCAGGCATACTGGCGGGAACGTCCTCACGACTCACAGATAGTCCAGAAGGCCGTTATTATAGTAGCCTTCAACGTGAACGCACGTAATATTAAACATAGTATTCAAAACGCCCACAGACTTTATTCTTTAACACTAGGTTTACGGACACTGATCAGCTCATATTGCTGGGTACGTTGAAATACAAATTTTTTGTAAAATTATTAGTTCAGTTTACTTCAAATTAATAGATTTCTATTAGCAGAGAGTTATTTAGTACATTTCTCGTATATAAATTCTAGTTTTTGTTTTTATATCTTCCGCATACATGATTGTTAAACTTAAGCACGAAATCTGCACCGAGTTAAATTGACAGGTTCCGTAAATCTAGTGTTAATTACCGCTCAAGTCCTGATTCCACCTTACATTAAAAAAAAAAAGAAAAAAGAAAACTAAAATCACAGTGACGAAAGCGTAGCGTCAATATAGTTAAATCCAACGTGACGCGTTATTGGCCACTGCCAATTGACACTCATACGACGCCACTGTAGAGTCATCGGTCGTCACAGTGTTAATCACAATCACCCTTCCACGATCAATTCTTAACAATTCCAATACACGGTCTCCAACGATTTCCATCGCCCTAATTTTCACTATACCCGCCGCACTCGGGAGTCACAAAGCGACCAATCAACCGTAACCATCATCAACCTACACACCCCTTGTCTGCCATCTCGCTTATCGATAACACCATGAAACGTTCACCACATCCACAGAGCGAACGATAAGTCGATGCCAGGTTTCCGTTCCATGGCTGGCCATGGAACAACAGACACGATACCGTTTCACGAGATCCGAAAGATTAATGCTCGAAACGCATCGCGCGGCTACGAATCGAGCCCTTTCGGCGTACGCGTCGAGTAAATTCCAGTTTGCGCGTGCATTATCTCCGCATGCTCACCGATAAATATTTCGCGCGGGTTTCGACCGCGGTACATTGGAAAGCCATTATGCCCGGAACGACGCTCTCCGTCCGCGATTTACGCCCCCTGTGTTCCGCCGCTGTTGCTCGCTTAATTCGCGTTCAACGGCGTTCAACTTGTTCAGGCGGATAGTTCCGCGTTTCCGTCGTTAAGGCTGCGGAGCACGCCGACCGGATGCGCTTAACGTTATCGCCTGGAGGTTCTGGTTCATCTTGGCCGATACAATGCAGCTGCTTAGGTTAACCCATCAAGAACGGAGCCTGTGTCTCGTACGGATTCTAGAGTTACTGTTAGATTCCTATGTTTGATCATTTTTCTGAGGTTTTAACCCTTTGCGGACGAGTGTCGGCAAATAGCCGGCCGAGTCTTTTTCCCGTTGCGGACGCGTGTCGACAAATAGCCATCCAAGTCTGTGAAATTATCTTTTTAAGCGATAAGATGCGCAAGGTATAGTATACTAAATATTATTATCCTCAATATTATTATCGTCATAACATTATTACCGTCGAATGTGCAACACGGCTCCGTCCGCAAAGGGTTAAGTATCACCGTGTATGTTTGAGCGAGTGGTTGTTCAATGCGTGCGGTCGGGGTCGTCTTGCGACGGGATGGCGACAATTTGTTTGGGACCTCGAGTGGTGAGTTGGAAAGACTGAAGTATAGATGGGTGATTTTGGCGTGCATGTGGATAGTGTTGTCTTACGCCTAGACGGCACCGGAAGTTTAGGAAATCTTGGTGACTGGAAAAGCGAATGCGTCGGGGGTAAAGTGTGTTAAGGACAGTTAACGACTTAATTTATGATACGGACGAACCCTAGCTATTTTTGAGAACGGTCATTTTCACATCTGGCATGTTATTAGTTTACGACCTAGAAACTGGCCAATATTTCGATGTTCGTCGCGTTTTGCTCAATAACAAAATGTCGTATCCTAATTTGTACCAAGAACTGACGCACGTGTACTTGAGCTGCTACCTTCTGACACCGTTACTTCTGAACCTATCTGACTTAGGACTGACGCACGAACTCTGAGGGCGTGACATTGACCACTTCTCTTGACACCAGAATGTTTAACTGATTGGACCAAGATAAAGGTTTATGTATATTTTTAACAAAAAATCACGGAAAATCTCGCCAAATATAGATAAACATTTGTCTCGGTTGCATTACATATTATTGTAGGAATTTCAACTATTTACAGGATAATTGTAGGAATATATAATAGTTTATTAAATTTAAATTACACTCGCGACCGACTGTTTCAATCTCGCTGCACTCCGTCTTCTGCCTTCTCGTGACACTCGTTCCAAACTCCTTTCCGCCCCGAACATTCACGCCCTTTTATTTTCACTCTCAGTCACTCTATCTTTCTTACACACACGCATCCCTTTTCTCTCGCACCCGAATCCTTGCATCCATAGTCCGAACCCACGCAGTCACGTACTCATTTTCAAAATCGCTTCGTTCACACGGTTCGATCGCTCAGTTCCAAACATTCTTTCCTCGCATCCCTTCAACCACTTGAAATCATTTTGTCCTCAGTCACACTTTCCCTAAACATCCTGGCGCCGTCCCGTCGCGACGAGACGGTCACACGCACTTGAACAACTAGCATTCTAGGCCCAAACACTTTTCATTCGCACCTCTTTCCATTTAGCCTAAACATTCGCTCGTCTCACA
>SMSQ01005074.1:25550-57115 GCA_019453375.1 Ctenoplectra terminalis | reverse complement strand
GATTTTGAGTAAACCGTACCGTGGGGCCGAGCCGCTACCGCGATAATCACTTAAAATGACCAGCGCACGTTTCAACAGAAACGTTTCTTTAAGCGATTTTCATTCATAGCGTTCGAAGATGTCAAATTATAAACATATATGTAGATAATACATGCATAAATTCTCCAGAAGATAAATAAATTATATAAAATAACGCATATATGCGTTTCTCGGCAATAGCAACGCGTTTGTTTGGGACACATATATGAGTCTTTCGGCCTTATCAATTGTTTTCGCCGAACGCATATTTGGGTTCATCGGCCAAATTGATGGTTTCCACAGAACGCATATATGCGGCGGTAGTCCGCAAAGGGTTAAGACGGCAAGCCTCGCCGCGGCTATAGAAATGTAGTGTTGTACAAAGATTTTTGCGATTTTCTTATCGTGTTAGAGCGAAACCGTTATAGGATGCCGTGTTGTAGGAGGGTTCCTGCAATTTATAAATCGTGTTATAAGATGCTGTGTTGTAGGAGGGCTACCTGTACTTGTTTGGTAACGAGGGTAACCTCATGGAGTAAAGGATATCTTAAAGCTATGGCCAGTGGAGTGCCAAAGGGTTAATACGGAACGAATCCAAAGGACATAGCATCTGTATAGAGCATAGTTGAAAGACATAAATTTCTTTCGACAATGTTGCTTCGAGTGCTATTGATTTTATGATTTTCACGAATGATCACACGTGCCACGGCCTCAATTTGAGGAAACGGAGAACAATAGCAATTAAGTTCGCATTTCTAGCCGCGTTTTGATGAAGGTAATTTGAGGCTGAATGCCCTGGCCGGATGCTTGCTCGATGAGAGACAGTAATGGATCGGTCGCTACGTGATTCTTGATTCCGGATTCCGTAATTACATTCCTTTTCTTTTTCTGGTTCGTGAAAGAAGTACATCAAGGGTTTTCGGTAAACGTAGGACTAATTGGTCGAATACTTCGGATCAATTTTTTAACGTACCAAGGTATGCATTTTTATTAACGAATTAAAATAGAAATAGTGGTTTAAAAATGTACCGAACATTTGTTACAGACAGGAATTAGGGATTAAAACATTTTTTTATTTTATGATAAATGTTCATATACAGGGTGGAGCATTTTAAACAGGTCACCCGAATAACTCGCTTGTTTTTGAAGATAGGAGAAAATGCGTTAGAGCAAACTTACTTGGTATCGGGGGGCTCGTAATCTGGTATTACCAATTTTTCTTTCGGTGGAGGCGTCAAGGAGATACGAATATCAATTCTGCTTTTTTAAATGGAATGGTATTGTGGCGGCCCTCCTACGCTCCACCACCAGAGGGACCTACAAGACCGACTTTCCCGCAAGTCCTCGGAAACAGTACGATTAGTACTTATGTGGGAATGGTAAGACTGAGGTGAGAATGTTTAGTCTGGAGTGATAGAGGTGTGAATAAAGAGTGTTTGGGACAGTGTGATCGAGGTGCGAAAGACGAGTGTTTGGGCCGAGCGATAGACGTGCGAGAAAAGAGTATTTGGACCGAGTGACAGGGAATATCGTGTGACCCAAGAGTTTCTGAGAATGCCTGAGCAGAGTGAAAGAGATTGAGAATAGAAGAAGAGAGAATGAAGGGATAAATGAATGGAGAAAATGCGGAGAGAGTTAGTCGAGGGTTAGTCGGAGAAGAGTCAGAGAACAGTCAGTGAAAATTGAGTCAGAGTCGAGAGTCGAGTAAAGAGAAATAGAGAACGAGTATTGGATTATTGAGCCTAGTAATTAGTTAATGTAAGGGAGAGGAAAAGAGAGAGAGAGAGACGGAAGTAAAGCGGAAGAAAACGGAAGAATACGGAAGTTACGGAAGTAAAGCGGAAGAAAACGGAAGAATACGGAAGTTACGGAAGAACGGAAGTCACTGACACTTTCCGAAGTCTCTGTCAGAATGATCGAGCTCTGTGGCGCGTGGGAATTATTTGGTTTTATTAAATAGACAACAATAATAATAATAATAATAATAATAACTACTGAAGTTTTAACACTACTAAATAATACTCTTAACACTCGGTCTCTCCTCGCTGCTCTCTTTCCTCACTGCTCTCTTGCCACACAATCTCTCGCGCCCCGAACATTCACTCGCTTAAATGTACATCCCTCAATCGCTCTATCTTTTTTCCACATATATTCCTTTTTCACTCGCACTCAAAATCTTCGCATTCATCCCTTCCAATCACGCAGTCACGTAAACTTCATTCCCACGGCCCAGTTTCTCGGTTTCAAACATACACTTGACATAACTCAGCCACTCTTCGCTAGCATTCTTTCGACCACCCAAGATTCGTCCACGGTCACACTTTTCCAAACATACCCGGATCATTCTCACTCGCAACCATAAATACATTCACACCACCACTTGAGAGGCCCATCTACTGGCGCCGTCCCGTCGCAGGTAGTGCCTGACTCTTACATTAATAAATAGTTATTGTTCTTAAGACAGTGTCCATTATTGAGTATCCGTAGAGACACCCGTCTGCAACCTAAAATCCCTACACTTATACCGATCCCTCTCCTAACTTCAACATCCCCGCGTCTAAGGCACGGACCTGCTAGGATGCCTTACTGACGAGTCCACTAGCAGGCCCCGGACGAAACGCTTCCTATCCTTTTCCTTCCATCGGTCACCCGCCACTAAAGTATGGTTTCTTACTTCTAGACTGATAGAGTGTTTCAAGACGAATACAATGACCTATTATGAAGGTCATTCAAGGTCACCCAAAGTCAACCGCAATAGAAAATAATGCATTTTCTCCTATCTTCAAAAACAAGCGAGTTATTCAGGTGACCTGTTTAAAATGCCCCACCCTGTATATACTTGGGATTTTTAGTTTGCTTTTTTTAGTAATTCACGAATATTTTACGAAACCTTGATCGAAGGAATTTTATTTCTATAGAATGGGTAATAAATTTAACAATAGTGTTATAGGAAGGAAATGTTGCATGTCACGTTAAGCTACAGACCGATTTGTATGTCCATTTTTCCTTTCCACATCAAAGCTCGTACTCCTTCCATTTCTATTTTCTTGATCGATATTGCAGTCTGCACAGAAAATAAATTAACGGTTTCATTCGTTATGTATCCATCGAGAGCTGAATAAAACGAATCTTGGATTAAATTTCTTGTTCCATTTTTCAATAGTTTGGAGTTCGGTTTCGATCGAATCCAACGGATATCCATTTCTCAATTCGATCTTCGATTATAAGCTTTTTTGCTTTGTATTTATTCTACTGTTTGTCAATTGCAATGTTACTTAAAAAATGTTGTTAATCCGAGATTTAATGGAACAGTTATTCAAAAACATTAAAATGTGCAATTTATGTAACAGAATTCTGCTGGAGAAAAAATATACCAGGAATTTCAAAAGGAATGAAATTATATCAGTTTTAATTTTAAATAAACAGCTACTATTTCTATGCAACTAATTTCAGAAGTTTTCACATAGGTATTCAAAATAATAGGATACACGGTGGCCACTCACTTACAGTCGTGATCAACAAAGTTGAACCGCTTGTGGAGAACACAGTTTGTCGAATATTTAGATACAATGCAAACTTTGTAGTTATACTGAATTGTATTAACGTGGTCTTTTAATAGTTTTGAATAATTTGAAGCAATAGGGCTGCATTATATTGCTTCAGGTGTGTTTTATTACGTTACTAGCGACTCAGTCTGTAGAAAAAGTGTTTATTCAGAAATTTAGTATATTTTAGAATTTTCAGTAATCGCTGTATCTTGTATTCAACAGAAAACTATAAAATAACACAAATATAAACACCACTGTGAAACTTAAAAAGATTTTTTTTACATTTTCTTAAATTTGAAGTCCTCAAGAATACTCCCTAAAAATTTTTAATCGATATTCAAAGCATCGATAAAGATACAATGTATTTTGTGAAACGCGTCACAATGCTATTCGGCAACAAATTAAACTTTAAACGCATTTTTCTCAAAATTACATTTTTCTTACTAACGGACACGATAACTCCGTCAATTTTTATCCGATCGACTTAATTTTTAACAGAATTTACAAAACAATATTATCTTCAATTAATTAGAAGTCAATCTTTTTTAATTTTCTCCAAGAAATGTTTTTGGATGTTCGCAAACATTTTTCAAAAGCCAACTATTTTTACAAAAATAATTCATCTTTAAAATCCGCACGCACAACGGAAACCATATTCATATAGCTTATAAAAAATTGTTTTAAATGTGATTCCAAAGCTGGCATTCCAAAATCAGACATCGCGTCAGCAACCAATGTTTTAATAAAATTTATGCATATTTTTATATTCATACTTTTTACATAATCTCTTAACACTTTGACGGCCGCACATTATTCGCATGGCCTTTAGATTAGCGTCGACAATATTTACACAATCGTTCCTAGCATAATTAATAAAAAAAGCGTTAAGATCACTGTTACACTATTTTTAATATTTCTTTAAAAATAGCATCGGTATGCATTAGTATACAAACATTGAAATAGCGGCAAGAAACCATTTGCAGAAAATAGCAGTACAAAGTCACACGCACGTTACAGTGGTCGACAATATGTTAAAATACTATAGTAAGAGCAAATAATAAAAACTGCGTACAAAAATTGTATATTTTCTTGAAAAAAAAAATTCTTAAAAATCGTTTATTACTCCAGCACAGTGGTGTTCTCCATTAAACTCACATATAAAAAGAAGAGCTCATATTTTTCGTTACGAACTCTCATTTATCAACATTATTACCATCTAACTTTCATGCAAATCATTCAAAATAATATGCAGCAAAATACCCATACTTTCATCTCGAATGATCGATTGTTTCTTCGCAATAGAGGAACAAGCTAGAATTTTCAAACGTTTAAAACGCAATCTGTTTTCTTTACGATGCAATATGCGCCCATAATTATGAAAGTGGTTTAGTTAAAATTAAAAAAAAATGAGTTTATCACTTATTTCACGCCCACAGTATTTTAAACTAAATTTATTTAACCTGTTAACCGGGTAAGACGAGTAAACTCGTCACGCGGACTATCGATATTTTGGACGTAATCACTTATTTTCAGATTGATTTACTTTTGAGTGCATCGTTATATTTTTATTAAAAAAACGCGTTACATTAGACTTACATTTGCAATGATTAAAATCGACCCAATTAAAATGTACTTTCTCCGTCCGGAAATATGATATACATTTCGCGATTTTTGTTGTCCGGAAATATAGTATACATTTGCAAAAAAAATACAATAAAACTAAAAATTAACCGAACGGAGGGAGTATAATTTATCGCGAGACATAATAGTAATAAAATAAAAATACTTTAACCTATTAATTAATTACTAAAAAAATAGTAATCCTTGTGTCGTGTAAAAAAATACAATACGGTAAAAATTTAGAAATTAACACTTAAATAACCGCTTACGAAATTTCTCGTGTTTCAATGCTGAGATGTAGAAGACCGGTAATGAAATTTCTGTTCTAACAGTAGTTGCTAAAAGTATTACAAAATATTCGAACGAAATCACATGTTTTTTATTTTATATAATCATGGGTTCCTGTATTCATGGTTCCAGTATCCCTCCCGGACGGAGGGAGTATTATTTTCTATTAATTTTTAACTCCTATAAAGGAGCTTCTGATCGAAAAATGATCCAGTTAACAGGTTAATAAGAAGATGTAATTAAAGAATCAGCCCCTGTCATAGACGTCACGTCTCATCGTGCCATGAATGTTTCCAGCTCTTTTCTCGTGCCCTAAAACGAAGCGATCGATCGATACCAGTGCGAGGATATGGAAAAGATGGCCTTGACGAGCGATCTAACGAGCGTATCATAATCCTTCATTAAAAGGCGGCCGTCATTAAGCCGCGATATTGCGCGCGAAATTTCGTGGAACTTCGCCCTCGTAATTACGAGCCATTCTCGTGTCTCCTTAAAAATCAGTGANTTTTTTTTTTTTTTTTTTTTTTTTTTTAAGTAACAAGTTGAAGTGTTTTCGAGGACTAAATAAAAAGTTGAAAGATTTTAAGTTGGTTAAGAGGTTGGAAGAGTTTCAGATTTTACGTTAAAGTGCTAAAAATTGTTTCGTAAAAAAGTTGAAGTTAAATTTGAAGTGCAATGTTTTTTTTTTCTAGGTAATTTAAAATATTGTTTAGTAAGTTGAACGTGTAAATTGTTTTTTTGTTGAACTCTATTTTCATGAAAATTAGTTCTATTTTTAGTATGTTTTTATTTATATTTATATATTTTTTTTCTGATTATTTTTATTTCGTGAATAAAGTTCTTTTACTCTTATGAAATTGTATTGTTTTGATAGGTTTTAGATTGTTGTTGTAAATCATTTTGTTAATTTAAATTTTATCTTCCTACTCGTGTGTGTAATCCATTCGGCAAGGAAATAGTCGGATTGAGGTTAAGTGATTGCGGTGAGGCAACCACGTTTCGAAGAAACCTCTGTTCTTTTTCACCTAAATAATCTTTGGAAAGCTTGCACTTACATACAATTTAGATTGCTACTTTGTTGAAGAATTGAATTACATCCAATTATTTGCAGTACATTCAATTCTCGCATATCATCACACAGTAAATAAAATATAAATAATTTCCTAATTTTCTGTTTGAATATATTTTGATAATAATATAGTATTTTATGAGAATACATTTTTTTCCGACGTACATAAATCGGAAAATTATAAAACTATGACAATAAATAATTTTAGAATTCTTTTTGATTTATTACACGCATTGCTTTATTTTTATACTATATTTTTATCACGATTCGTAATAATTTATCATGTAAATGAAGGAATTGTAATTATAATTACGTCCAATATAATATTCACGTTTCACATTTACTACGTTTCGAGCTGTCACTGTTTAAAACATTTTGGTCGGACAATTTATGGTTCGAGATACCTAACTAATAATATATTACGTCTAAACACCAAACTGCCATTAATATACTTTATTTGCAAATGAACGACCTCCCCCCCCCCCAAGCATTACCACGAATATTCATCGCAAGCAGGTGAACGCGTTCGCGGTTCACGAAATGACTGAAGTTACGATTAAGTGATCCACAGCTATCTAAACCACGTTAGAATGAAGTTAATTGCTCGTAAAATGTAGTTTGTATAACGGTACACTTAACATACACACAAATTTATAATATTGTGACAATTTATAATAGATGGACAAAAATACTTACGTCTCTAATGTGGTTGCTTTAACACTAGAACTACGTAATTTCTCCTAATTTTTTCATATTTTTTTCATAATTTTTTCATAATTAATTTCTCGTAATTTTTTCATAATTTTTTCATAATTAATTTCTCGTAATTTTTTCATATTTTTCTCATAATTTTTTTATAATTAATTTCTCGTAATTTTTTCGTATTTTTTTCATAATTTTTTCATAATTAATTTCTCGTAATTTCTCATAGAAATTTTACAAATTTACAGTGGCGCATTTTTACGGATTTTCTATAACTTTTTGCAAAAAATATGCACAAAGAATTACTACCCCTATTCTAAGAACTTTTTCAAATACTCATTATCTTGATTTCTTTGCTATAAATAAATCTATTTTAATCGTCGGTAGTTCTAGTGTTAATCAGTATTCATTGCAAGCATTTATATCAATTACACTTTTACGTGAAATTTACATTAAGATGATAAAAATATATATAAAATATATAGGATAGACGGAGGCGAATCCGGAATATTTTTTGTTCGATAGTGAAAATTTAGAAACATTACTTTTTATTATAAAATCGTAGTCGATATCCATTTAATCCAAACATTAATAATAAAAATGTTTTTACACTTAAAAATCTTTCTTTCGACTGAATTCTTATTTTGATCTGATTCGCATCAGTTTATCATGGTAACACAATCATATCAAATTATATTAATAATTTATCATTTTAAAATTGATTTTACTTTATTTTTAGTTTTAGTTTAATGTTCACTTATATTTTAACCCTTTGCACTCGAAGACTTTTTTAAGTTTCAAAGGACTATTGCGAAAACTTAGTGTTCTTTCGGAAAGAAAAAAAGGAAATTATAAATGTTTACGATTTCTTATTTATTTGGTTAATTTACTTTTATTTTAAGATAAAAGAAGTGTTTGCGTTGATGAAAATATAGAATCTAATTAAAAACATAGTCTCTAAAGAAAATTATGCATGTCGCCACAGCGGCACCAGCCGAGTGCAAAGGGTTAATTTAATGTGAGTATAAACCTCTTTCTTCCTTTCTTTTTTTCTAAACGTACAATTTATTGCGTGTCAAATAAAATTTGTTAACCAAAACTGAATTTAATTCCAAATTTTCCAAGTAGTAATTAAAAAAATTCGAAAAAGAAACAGCGACACGATTTCGAATCCATGTTCCAACGTTGCGTCGGAAATTCTTCGCCAACGTTATCTCGCCACGGATGGATAAGAAAGAGCAAACACGTTCGACGAAATTTCCCTTTACGACCATCTTTGCACCATCTAATCCTTCTCGTAAAAGCCCCTCGCCCCCGGGAAGAGGGTGAGAAAGCTCGAACGCGGAATACACGGTGGAACAGTTCGAGAAAAGCTTTTCGAATGAAAGAAACGAAACGAGTAAAAGGAGCAAAATCGAGGCAAGATTTTAGCGCAGATTCTGTGGTAAAATGCGTCGAACAAATAGCACCACGACTTGGCCGCGTTTCTTTGTCTTTGGTAATTTACAGCATTAAATTGCGCTCCTAAATCGTCGCAATTTTTGCATACCGCTTTATTTTGTTTCCTCGCTGTCAGCCACAAATTCCGTTGAAAGAAAATTAACGAAGGATATCCATGGAATGGTTTGTGAGAACTAAAGAATAGGAAAAAGAAAGGTTTATTTTTTTAAATATAGTAATAAATATTAAAAAGCGGGCACAAAGAAAATTTATATCTTTGGATACATTCTTAAAATTTTTTTTCATCTTTGGAAATACTGTTTTCAAGTTTAATTTTTTAGTTTCTTTTTTTTTTCTTTTAAGAAAACATTATTAATTTGTATCTTTGAATGCTTTCATTTTTTTAATCTTTTATTTATCTTTGGAAATATTGTTTTCAAGTTTAATTTTTTAGTTTCTTTTTTTTTAAGAAGGTGAAAACGATATAAATTTATATCTTTGGATGTTTTCATTTTTTAAATCTTTTATTTATCTTTGGAAATAACATTTTCAAGTTCAAGTTTTTAGTTTTTTTTTGAAGAAGAAGAAAACGTTATAAATTTGTATCTTTGAATGCTTTTATTCTTTAAATATTTTATTTGACTTGGAAATATTGTTTTCAATTTCGATTTTTTAGTTTCT
This sequence comes from Ctenoplectra terminalis, assembly GCA_019453375.1. Classification (NCBI taxonomy): domain Eukaryota; kingdom Metazoa; phylum Arthropoda; class Insecta; order Hymenoptera; family Apidae; genus Ctenoplectra; species Ctenoplectra terminalis. Next base: position 47,749 of record SMSQ01005074.1, on the reverse strand, counting down.
TTTTCTTTCGAAGCAAACGTTATAAATTTATATCTTTGGATGTTTTCATTTTTTAAATCTTTTATTTATCATTGGAAATAACATTTTCAAGTTCAATTTTTTTAGTTTCTTTTTTTCAAAAAGATTATAATAATATTAAGATATGAATATCTGTATAAATGTTCAAGTTTTTTGATGCTTGGATTTTTTTACTCACCATTAAAAATATTAGTTTTCTTTGTAGAAATATTAATCATTACGGAATTAAAATAAATTGTGTTGTCCTTGTACAGCGTCTCCATTATTTTGAACCGAGACATTTGGTATTCTTACATAAGATGTAGGGTAATTAATCACGCACCGGTTTAATTAATTGCTTGGAGGATTCAATGGAGCAGAACTTTTATTCAAAAATTTAGATCAGAATATATGCTGCAGAGTATTGAAACATGAAAAAGTATGTTTTATATTTGTTTTCAATTTTTTTTCTAACTGATTCATATTCGATTGGAAGAAACAAAGATTAATTTTGTGTGAACAATAGTGGAAATATATGTTGTGTTAGAACGGTATAAATTGCTCGAGGGTGCAGTGGTTTCATTGTTTCATCTATTACAAATTTTTCCAGTAAATTACACGGTGTTATTCAAATGTACGTAACCGTGACGTAACCATAACTCTTCTATTTAGTTTATATTTATAAATTTAATTATCATCACTTTTTTTATATTTTTTCATTCATAATATTTTAATAAAAATATAAAAAATCGTATATCATCAGGATTCTACAAATAAGATTACCAAAATAACATGAAAAAAAAACAAATATTTATAATAAAAACAAATCCGAGGTTCGAGTGTTAAAAATATTATTACACCAGTGTGTAATTATAAATATCTTGACTTATAACTCAAAATATGTGAATATTAAAATATAAATAAAAAATGTCAAAATATCCTAAAATTTCAGCCTCGCCAAAAAATAATAAATATAAATTATAAAGTAATATATTTATACGAATAACAATTTAACAGAATTAATTTTTTTTTTAACTTTTCAGAGTTTGCCACAAACACCAGCTGGCGGTATCGGTGGAAAAGGAAGCGGAAGTTCTGGCGCCGGTTCTGGTATGGTCAATGGTTCTGGTGCCGATCATCAAGATATTCGTGACGGTGCTGCTATAAACACAGAACACGTAAGTAATTTAATTTTCCAAGTCTTTTAACGATAAAAAATTATATAGGTTGCGAGAAGGAAATTGGTATAACTTTTCGTTATTATCCTTTGGTTGTTACTGTAACTGACAGAGACCTAAAATTTTTATCGTTATTTGCTTTCACATACGTATCGTTCATCTATTAAAAGAAAATTGTTAGGAATCAAAATTAATTTAACACAAATCCGTATTAAAAATAGAACGCTAATTTATACAAATAAATTTTTTGCTATATCGCTGGATGACTATTTTTCAAATAAAAAAATAATATAAATCTTAATCAAAACACGTAAACGTAAAAAGTTTTCTATAACTCCTTTCATAATACAATTTTTATTTAAACAAATTTTCTGTGTAACAATATTCTTCGATTTCATTAAAAGAATTAAAAGACTTAAATTTGAAACTTACAAGGAACATCACTGAAGTTTAAGCCTCTATGGGACCGTGTGACTTAAAAGTTAGAAACTGATGTATGTATATTTTAAAAAATTAATTTTGTTTAGTTATCACTGCACTATTAAATTTGATTACTGTATTATCGTAGCGACATCACGATCCATCTACAGTAATTATTAGTTAAAACATTTTTAAATCAAAGTAAAAAACTAATTAATCGTAATTTTTTTCAAATAAGCAGACAAAATTCGGGCTACAGAGGGTTAAATTATTATTACTTTTTTATGTTTTTATATTATGTGATTCCTTTATTAGTAAAAATATACCAATTTTGTTTCATTTAAAACGCAATCTCTCAGTGCAACATGGGTCTATTTTATTATCTGAAATCTTGTGCCACAAAGAGTTAAAAGTTACAAACTGATGTATCTATATTTTAAAAAAATTTATTTAGTTATCACTGTGCTATTAAATTTGATTACTGTATTACTGTAGCGATTCTACGATCCTTTCATAGCAATTATTAGTTAAAAAATTTTCAAATCAAAGTGAAAAACTCTAATCAATCGTAATTTTTTCTCCAATAAGCAGACAAAATTCGGGCTATAGAGGGTTAACACGCCAATTTTATTGAAATTTACATATGATATAGTGTTTAAAAAAATATTCCACACATTTTTTTTATCTGCAATCATCCATATTTAGAGGGTGAAAACAATTTTCAAAGTTAGGGTCCATGAATGCATGATGGGTATCCTGCAGTGTACAAACACTTTTTGTTCTTTTGTATACGTAAAATACATACTTTTTTTCATTATTTTTGCCTGTTTATTTACAAACTTGCTGACATAAAAACATTTTTTTTTTTTATTAAAATGGTTAACCCTCTATAGCCCGAATTTTGTCTGCTTACTGGAGAAAAAATTACGATTGATTACAGTTTTTCACTTTGATTTGAAAATTTTTAAACTAATAATCGTTATGAAAGGATCGTAGTATCGCTACAGTAATACAGTAATCAAATTTAATAGCACAGTGATAACTAAACAAAATAAATTTTTTAAAATATAGATACCTCAGTTTGTAACTTTTAAATCTTTGCGACAGAAGATTTCAGATAATAAAATAGACCCATGTTGCATAGAAATTTGATTGCGTTTTAAATGAAACAAAATTGGTATATTTTTACTAATAAAGGAATCACATAATGTAAAAACATAAAAAAATAATAATAATTTAACCCTCTGTAGCCCGAATTTTATCTGCTGATTGGAGAAAAAATTACGATTGATCACAGTTTTTCACTTTAATTTGAAAATGTTTTAACTAATAATTACCGTAGATGGATCGTGGTGTCGCTACAGTAATACAGTAATCAAATTTAATAGCACAGTGATAATTAAACAAAATTAATTTTTTAGTTTTTAAGGTTAGCATTTAAGGGTTAATGAAATATACAGTTAATGTTTTTTCATAAATCATACAAGACTTAGCTATACCGCTCGAGCATACCGTTCATTTCCGGTCGTTTTAATTACTCAAGATTTCCCGAACGTCCAAATGGTTTCGACGCGTACCAGAATTGTCTCGTAAAAATGTCGTCGCGCTTTCAAGCGGCACGGGAAGAGGCGATAGCCGGACAAAAAAAGTCGTCGAGCTCTCGGCCGAGCGAGCAAGAACAAATCGGCCGTTCCTTCGCAAATGATTGCCGTTACTGTTCTTCGAAACTTCCTTAAAAGTACCTCGACGAGGAAAGTTTCGCAGTGAAAGCAACAAAGTGAGTCATTCAGCGTGCCGGCGGGCATTGTTTGCTTTCTTTCGTCTTATTTCGCGGCCACCTTTATCGCCCAAATATCCGGCTCCAAGGGAAAATAAAGGAAAAAGCCATTGACGTGTAGCAGCCGAACGCTGGGGAAAATTTTCCCGATCGCTCGCTGGAGAAGCAACTCGTAACGACTGGGTACTGTCGTTAATCGATAACTTTCGATAACGAGAAATGTGGAAATGTATAGAAGAGAACCGTTGGTATAGTCTGTAACACAACAGTGTGGACGTGATATTTCTGCAAAAATGATTTCTTTTCGCGAGAAACATTATGTGGATCGAAATTATATCTGAAACAGTAAAACGTTCTTGTTTGACCAGTTAAGTGTGTTTGACGATTATATCCGTGATGGAGATGTGGTAGAGTTTTGTGTTACGACGGCTATATCCGTGATGCGTGAAACTTTGTTACAATTAGATATTTAAATTGTAATTTTGGCGAAAACTAAATTATATCGGTAAATTTTAATATTTTAAAAATGTTTAGAGGTCAAGACGAAATAAAACAAACATATAAAAATTATAAATAATTTGAGTTGGATTCATAACTTCCTGAGAGCTTCAAATTAATTGGATACTAATTACGAATTTATAATAAAAAGATAATTTTTACTATTATCTCTTCACTCACAAAAGAAAACGATCCGATTTGTCTCAGTCTACCCTATGTCGTCATATTAACACTTATGAATAATAGTAACAATATATGGACCGTTTATTTTGAAAGTGGTGTAAAAGAAAATGAGAATAATTTTAAAAGAAATGAGATATCACGTAATTTATGCTTAATTTAATGTAAATTTTTTATGTATAACTAGTTAGTGTTCAATTTCTTAAAAAATTCCCATGTTTTGTACAATTTAAAATTGGTCGGCAAAAGAAATTGCGTAATCATTGATTATGAAAGCGGTGTAAGTCCAACTTCCACAGGTAGGTGACTTAACAACTGGTTGCCGGGCAGAAGTCTGTTGTTTTACATTTGTTTTATATTATTACGTGTCAAAAGTTACTAGTTGACGTTACTTATTTTATTTATTTCCTAACGGGAGAACTTCGTTTCAACAAAAAATCTTCAAAACGCAATAATATAATAGATAAGAAGAAACAGTAATGGAGAAAAGGTAAATTGGTCGCAAATATGTTGGATGAGGTTTCTCAAAAGTGCACCATACACTAGTTTATATAAAACATCGATGAAGGACAAAGAATTTAAAACTGTAAATTTATTGCCTACTCGTCCTGGAAGACCGCCAAAATTTGAAAAAATCGCTCTGGCGCCTTTGTACCAAGATGCCAGGCCTATTACTTACGAAAAATATAAAGATATCGAGCAGTTATTACCTTATATACCTCCGGTGCATCACGAATATTTCAAAACACTGCCACACGTAGAGCACAAGTAAATACTACCAATATCTAGTAATTTTAACAATGTAATTAACGTCTGAAATTAAAAATACTACTTCTATTTAATATCGTGTCATTATTTCTAAACAAAATTGGATTAATACGAAGTATATTTTAAGTGATATTTGATTTTTCAAAATTGAAATTAAACGATTTTTACAATTGACTAATTTAGAAAGTGATGTAAGTCCATTTGCAGCCCGTAAATATACATTATTTTAGTTAAATTCGCCTAAAACAAATTTATATAATCAAATTACATATTGATAAATCAGTAGAAACATTGCCAGACTTGATATAATTAACTTAAATTTTTTAATCGACAAATATGCTAACCTTCAATTTCCTCGAAACAAGAGAAAATGGACTTACACCACTTTCAGAATAAACGGTCAATATCAAAGTTTCGTTTTGCTACTCTTTCTTCAAAAATCCTATCTTCATCCATAAGAGGATCGTTTAACCACTTGCGCTACGATTTAACTTTCGGTTGCCGTGCCGCGCTCTGCAATATAACATGCGGTAAGGAGTTACATTGACGCCGCACCGCGTCTACGAGCGCAAACCTTTAAGATGTGCGTTAGCGCGTTGGTAAGGTCTTGCATAAAGAATTTTACACGGATATGAATGAATATTCACAACAACAATAATATTTTATTAATTAATAATCTACTTCTGTATGGTACGCGATGTCGTGCATTCTGGAACTGTAGCTCGAATAATGAACGATCCAACTGTTAGCCGACGTGGCGGACACGTCGTTTTTATTTCTGCGACAAATGCCTATCGACGTGGTATACACGTCGCTGGCGGTTTTGGAACAAAAGCATCTCGACGTGCGTGGCACGTCTTTATAGCGCAAGTGGTTAAACAGTCTCTATAAATTGCAACCGAAATGATCTAAACCCTGTAACAAAAAAACAAAAAAAAAGAAAACAAAAAAAACGTTACCCAAATCCAACTCATCGACTCCGTTCACTCATCAGATCATTCCCACAGGAGATTCGTTGAAACGCGGATTGCTTATTACCTACGCGCGCGTCGATATCTCGTGCAGGTTTGTTCGCGGCTGCGTAAGCTGTCCGCGCGCCATCGATTCGATCAACAAAAATAAAAAAAAAAAAAAAAGAGCCGGGAAGACAGTTCAGTCGGAAATCGGCTGGACGTAGCCCGGATATCCAGGAATTAAGCGATTACTTGCGAAGTTAACCATTGTTTCAGCCAGTCCATCAATCGAGTCCCACCTCTCCACCCCCTTGCGCAATTCCCACCCTCCCACGCCACCTCGTCCGATCCACCCATCCGATTTTCGCGCGTTGATCCATTCGCACGGAATTAAAACCTTTATCTACGTTTCTCCGCCTGCTTGGTCGAGGTTCGAGCAGCGAAAACGGACGAGCACGAGAGAAGACCGGTTGAGGGATGGGAATGGAAAGGGTGTGGAGCTCTTGATCGAGAGCTCGATGCTCATGGAACGGCTGCTTGAATCGTTTGTTTCGAAACGTTCAGCTTCGCGTTCAGCCCCGATAAGCGACGCCAATTTTTGCGTTGCCTCGCTTTCGACGTCTCTCTTTCTTCCTCGGTTACTTTTCTAGTTCAGATTTTGATTCCATCTTTTATTTTTATTTTGATTCCATCTTTTATTTTTATCTATCTCGTCTTTGTTTTCTTTTGAGCGCTGTTATGGTATTGTTGATTTTTATTTAGTTCTTGTTTTGGAGAGAGTCGAGGAAGTATCTGTTGGATTATTACTAAGAATAGTAGAAATACAATATTGCTCGAAAGCAAAAATGAGCTTCACTGTTGTTTCGTCTCAAATATCGCGTAACAAAAATAGTCGCGACGTTGCATCGAAACGTGTTATACACGAAATCAAACGTGCTATAGCTAGTTTACAGAGTTCTAGTGATGAGTGGTGACTGAAGTATAATTTGAAATGTTAGGTTGTTTTTTCGTTGATCGGAAAATTGGAAGTGAGCTACAATGTTTTGTGCCGGAACCCACGATGCCTCGTAAGACGTGCATCGGCGGGGATGAGACACACAGATTGGATAAGACAATTTTCCCATTACAAAAATTAGCTTCAAGGACACACCCCTGGACGGGCAGAATTTAGATATAAGGACCCCACTTTCCACGCTCAACAGATACATTCGTTAAAGATTAATTCGTTCATTAATCACCATAGTATTTTCACTCTCATTCTTGGACATTGGACTGTGATATCTGCTAATTGTGTTGTACACATAAATATGTAGAAATAAAGTATTGTTATTGTTTTGCAATTTGTTTATTGCTACATACACGACTCCACGAACTTTGTGGGAGCTAAACAGCCTGGTATATTCGAAAAGAAGTGTTGCAATACTACAGCAATGTTTAGATCTATTAACACTTTGCCGTCCGCACTGTTTGTAAACATTTCTTCGCTTGACGCCGGTAGCACTAATTCTGTTACTTCGCTTGTCGCCGGCTTTTTTTACAGTTATTGGTAGATTATAAATTTCAAGTTTTACTAATCTCACATTAAGGTACAAGTACTTATGAAAAAAACACTTGCTGACGTATGTAACTTATTCCACTTAAGTAAGACAGCAACAGAACACCACAGATCACCAACAGAATGCAAACGATACTAAAGTGCTGTAGCCGGCCACTGGGCGGTACAATGCGAACGACACCACTCTGGTGTCGCCGGACGGCATAGTGTTAACACGTTAACCCATTGCCGCACACTTTTTATTTCGAAGTGACGCTCAGAAACACACTTTTTTTTTCAATTGTTTATGTCTACCAGATGAAATTGAGTGTAACTTGTATATTTGGAAGTGAAAATTATCACATTAATTATCTGGCATGCTATACGTTCTTTGTTCGATGCATTACTTAACCAAGAACAAGTGTACAAACGCTGTACTTTTTTTAATAATTAAAATTTGCATGACGTCTATAGCCGTCATTTGCCTACATATCGACAAAAATTTGACGGCTATAGCCGTCATTTGCGGCAATGGGTTAAGCGCCACGCCGGTCAAATTTTCGTTTAGACGTCGTTGGTTTCTGAAAATTGACAGTATCAATTCCAAAAAATAATACTTTATAATTCATTAATGGGTTCTATTAAATCACATTAAATAAAGATATGGAGTTGGGGCGTTTTCTACAAGCAGTCCTTGGGTGGTGGAAATATTTCTGTAAATCGAGGAAAGGTCAGAGCTGGCGGCCATGTGTTCATCGAGTCCGTAGTCCGAGGGGTAAAGATTCTGATACGTCAATTGCTATTGAGCAGAGAGGCCGAAGGCTCAGGTAGTAATTAAGGTTTCGACGGTTCTCCTGGTTGTTAAATTAATAGCATGCAAAAACCGTAAAATTAACAAGTCCTCAAAAATAGCAGCTGGCGTGTCCGTATCATAAACTTGTGGTAGTCCGTTATCCTAACACAGGCACATGTCTTGTATTCGGTGTCTTTACTCTTCATTCGTTCATCTTTCCTTACAAATACTCTGTTTCTCGATTCTGTTCTTCAATTCTTTATGTTACATTAATTATTCACTTTGAACTTTGACGATTGTCTTAAAGCCTGTCTCATAGTCTTCAGAAGCACTGTATTAATTCACTCTATTATTCTTTCTCTTTCTCAGAGAAAGCTATTTGCATCGTGTTCTAAATTTACTTGTTTCAGGATTTTCCTCTTTAGTTCTTCCATTTTATTCCTTTCTATATTTTTTCGATCTTTGATACCGAAAAACCTTGCATATTTATTTCCCACGATTTTTCATATCTCTGAAGACATTTTTTTATTTTATGACAATCTTCTATGTTTTATTTCTTGTTCCGTCGACGATTTTAATTCGTTCTTCTTCGTCTGATTCTTTTTTTTATTCTTCCGTTACTTTTATTCCACAATTTTCGACCACGTCGAGGTTTCGCTTTAATCATTCTTTCTTCCCTTTTTTTTTTACTTTTTTCTAATGCCGAGGGCTTTTTTCAATTTTCGACGATGTGCTATCGATTTACATGAGACTGCAGAAAGATAGCTCGCCTCCGTCGATTCTCGCGCTGGTTATATGGATTCTATAATCGAAAACCGAGATAGGGGCAGAGGAAAATGAGAGGGGCTGCAGCCGAATATTTCATCTTCGCTGAGAGACGAGAGCTTTCAGCAAGTCATTGTACCTTCGAGGTAATATTTTGGACGACTTCGTGAAACGGATAGCTTGATCCACAAGAAAAATTGTTAATCGATATCAATATTCGACGAAATGTGCCGTGGACGTTTTAGACATTTTTCCATCAATTTTTTATACTTGCAGTGAGCATTGCGTAGAACGTGTCTGATTAAAAAGAACATTCTACTAATTTCCTGCTTATGAAATACTCCCTCCGTCCGGAAATATGGTATACATTTCGCGATTTTTGTTGTCCGGAAATATAGTATACATTTGCAAAAAAAAATACGATAAAACTAAAAATTAACACGACAAGTATATTATATTAACTTTTTTAGAAAAACTATAATTAAATAAGAATAATTTTGTTACAATACTCCCTAAATTGAATTAAAATATGGTTCGGCCTTCTTGTACGCTTCTTTGGAACATAAATATTTTCCAGCTAGTCACCGTGTTTTAACTTGTTCTCTTTCATGTGCTGTAATCATTTTTCTAAGATACCATCACGTTGTTCTCTGGTCAATTGTTTATATTTGGAATATCTTCTTTTTAAGTTTATCAATTCTTCTTCGGAATTTTCCATATTGATTTTGCAGCGGTACCAATTTTATATATCATAAAAAAAACTGATCTTTGATCGTTAAGTTTTAAACCAAGAAGAACATTATATTACTTTTAATATATACTATAATAATATAATGAATGTTGTCATTTGTTTTCTATATTCACGATAATCTACGATTTTTTTTTTAATGTATACCATATTTCCGAACGGAGGGAGTATAATTTATCGCGAGACATAATAGTAATAAAATAAAAATACTTTAACCTATTAATTAATTACTAAAAAAATAGTAATCCTTGTGTCGTGTAAAAAAATACAATACGGTAAAAATTTAGAAATTAACACTTAAATAACCGCTTACGAAATTTCTCGTGTTTCAATGCTGAGACGTAGAAGACCGGTAACGAAATTTCTCGTTTTTATCTCTTTTCTCTGAAAATTATCTGTTCTAACAGTAGTTGCTAAAAATATTACAAAATATTCGAACGAATTCACATGTTTTTTATTTTATATAATCATGGATGTAGTACGTGTATACATATTGAGCTTGCTGAACACTGTCTGGTATTCTCATAATAATTTCAATTTAAGGAAAATTAAATTCCCTTGAATAAGGTCAAGAAGGAACACTAATTTGTGTAACGAAATGAGTTTTCTGGAGTGCTACGCAAAAATATACCCTGCGGAATTACTAAACTTATTTTAGAAACTACCTTTATAATATATTAGTTGTAAGGTTAATAAATATATGGGTTTTTAATTTCCTATACGTATTTGTTTTTCATTTTGAAACGAGAAAATCTCGCCGGTCTTAGAGTAAGCCTACGAGAAATAATATGCGGTCATTTAACCCTCTATGGGACCGTGTGACTTAAATAATTTTATTTTCGTTTTTAAGTAAACTCGTGATAAATTAATTACATTATCTACACGTTAGTGGTTCAAATGATTTTTATCATAAATAAGTTTATCAGTCGGAAAATTTCCTAATTAAAGTGTAGCAAACGCGATAATTCTGCAAGCAGAGAAACTGAATCACATCGACTTATCCGTATCTTCGTAGGAGTTCGCTGCGTTTCGGCTTATCTGAGTAGAGCAATTAGCCGGAAACCATGCTGACTATGAAGTTGCACCGTACTTCCTCCTGTTAAACACGCTCGCTAATTCCTTAATAAGAGAATTCCTGAGAACACTCAGGTCTCATGAACTGACGATTGCGCAAGCAATTTCTCTGCTTTCAAGTATACCAATCTATGTATAACGTATACAAAGTGATACACTTGGCGATCTGAAATTACCTACTCGTAAACTAATTAATATTCAAAGTATCGCAAAAGGGGTGTAAATTTTTTTTCAGGAGCAATTTATGTGGTAATTTCAAGCAAGTTTTTTTGAGGGGCAATTAATGAGGTAATTTCAAGTAAATTTTTTCTGATTTTTTCCCCGAAAATGTCGAATTCGGCTCTGTTAACCCTCTATTTAAAAAATTTTATTTTATTTGTTTATTACTATTTGTAAACTTTATTATTATATCGCTGTACCGGTATAAACAGTTTAACTATCGGCTCGCCACACTTTCTCATACGGCGCTTCAAAGATTTTACATTTTGACTTTTAAAAATTCCTACAGTTTGCCGTAGCTTCATTGTACACTAGGCGTGCTAACTTAATTTTTGGAAATGATGCTGACATCATAGATATTTATTAATGAGTGTTTTATTTCTGTAGGAATAGTAGGGTGTATTTAAAGTATTTTTTACAGTGGTTGACTTAAACTCTATAACTCTCTCTGTAACTCTCTAATTGTAATTCTAACTAAAGCTATGTTTCCTCGGCTCTTTTATATTATTTTTTTGGAAACGACGTTCCATCGTATCGGTGCGGCCGAAAACTTAAGACCTATATTTTATCAGGGGTCTCTTTCTCTCTCACACACATACTAAGACATTCTCTACCTATATTTCTGTAATTTTTTATACTAGGTTTATGTTGTTAATAAAGAGATAATTTTAGTATTATCATAAGTTTCTTACATACGGCTCGTATAACATTTTTTAATTTGTAGCTGGCTCGTTGTAAAAAAAGGTTGCTCATTCCTGATCTATAGCAATTATTTAATATATAATAAGGTATACTTAATTGTACCAAAGAAATCACAATAATAGATATTTGAAAAAAATACATAATGTAAGAGAAACAAACCTTTAGCCATATATTTTACAGAAAATCGCGGAAAATACTCAAGAATGAACCGTTAAAAATTTACACAGTTTCTTTGAGAAATTTGGAATCGGTCATTTGATCGCTTTGGTAGTTTTAGTGTTAAAACATTTCGAATTAAAATCAGGAAGTGTAATGAATAGTAATTCTTTTCTTTGATAAGCACACAAAATTCGTGTGCTTATATAATATATAATATAAACATATAGGGGGGTTAAATATGTAATATATATAGAGTTTTTTACTTAAATATAGTTTATAAATATTTAATTATTAAGAATTGAGTATTGGTAAGTGATTGTGACGCGCGATAATAGACTATTAATATTACAGTAATTCCTTAATTACGCAACACTCTCATTTGACGTTCTCTCAGCACTATGTTCTACTCTCGGTTCAACACTCCCATCTACGTTCAACTCTTTCTTACTCTACTCTAACGTTCAACACACTCCCACGTTCCGTTCAACTCTCTGATCAACACTGTTCTACGCTATTCCCAACTCTCCCCGTTCAACCCTGCTTTCCCTTCAGTCCAACTCTCCCTCCGCCTCGACCCATCGTCCGTCCGTTGGGTCCGGTCCCTGTTCCGTTGCGCCTTTATTGCCTTCCATAAACTATGAGTTCTTAAAACTACGAATTCCTAAAACTACGACACTACATATAATATAAATATAATTCAGTGTTAATATTATTTATCAAAGGTTAAATAAATATTATACAGATTTAAATATATAATACAAATAAATAATAGAGTTAACGAGACAGGAACAAAAAACACTGGCCAATCACGAGCGAGTATAGCTACCGAACTCTGGTGGGAATGTTGGCTATACGCTGCGATTTACGACCAATCAAGTTGACATGTATCGAAGCAAGTGTTGATTAGTTTTAGAAAAAAATTATATCGAGTGACTAATAAAAAAAAAGTCGAATGAAATTGTATTAGCAGCCCGCGTCTCGATTTCGCTCGAAATACTAGCTTGACTGATTCATTTTTATTACAATTATCTTTTAAGATAACATATATCCGCGGTAATCTAGCGTAAGTTCTCTAGCGAAAAAGCGAGCAAAAAGCTTCGCCACTTGCTGGTAACATCGCGGTACTGCTACGCGCGAAGTATCGTGCGGGCCCACCATACGCATGCGCGCATCGAGTGACTGTCGTATACGCGGATCGCGTTGTCTGTAAAACAGTTGTACACGTGAAACAATTTACATATTAATTACGTGTTAATAACGCGTTTTTGACACATGCTACATAGTCTGTGCTCGCCCTGGAGTATTCAGGAATAACGTTTTAAAGTTTGAGGAAGATCGGTTCAGTAGTTCTTGAGTTTCGCGTGAACATAAAAATCGGCTGGGTCTTCGCATAATAGCAATGCAATATAATATGTCTTGACACATCTTTGGCGGGAAACGATTAAACTCGCTTTCTGTATATTGTTATTAAAGCGCGGGAGACGACAAAACTCGTTTTCTACGAATTATTGATGGGTTTTTTGGTGACAAAGTAACTTTTTTTGCAGTAAATTCCTAAAAATGAACCACGATAGAATAGAATGCGACGATGAAGAATTGTTTATGTTGAGCGTGCCGTCGACGCTCTGACGCAAAACTTAATTAACGGTCTTGGGCCTCGTTGAGATGAATATTCGGCGAACCACTCGGTCGTGGTACCGAAGTCTCCTGGTCGATGGACGTTGTTGTCAATCGTGTTTTTCCGTGTTCTTCCGTGTTATAATAGTTGTGTTTTGGTTCGATGTGTTCTTATGATTGTTGGTCGGACGTTTAATGTGTTCTGCTGATTTTTGGTCGGATGATGATTGTGTTCTGCCTTCCCGATTGAGACGTCGTCTCTGACGACGCTTCGGGAAGGGAGAGTTTTCGGGGGTTGAGACACGCGGTTTGGCCAACGTCATTTTGAGAAAAAGCGAAGGAGGTGGTCGTCGTGTTAATTGGAAGAAAAAATGCGTGGAAGGAAGCGAAGCTACCTACGAGTGCGATGTGCACGAATATCCGGGTGTCTCAGACCCTAGACGCGGCAGGTAATAAACTTGCGAAGCGCTTAAATCTTGAACAAACATGTTTTGAAGTTACGGGCTCGAAAGATCTAGCGGTACGTCTCTGGCGCCCAGATGTAGCGATTGTTCGCGCCCGAGCGTAAAGTAGGAGCTTGACGCGAACGTTCCCTTATGCCGTTTTACCGGAATAGGGATGTTATTCAGATCGATGGTTTGACGAATCTAATCTATCAGTTCTTTTTCGTTTTCCTCCAACCTTTCGTGGGCGGAGGTCTTTTTTCGGGGAGACACTTGGGCCTTCTTGAGTGGGGTGTCTTAGCGAACGCTAATTGGTCGCCGAAAACACTTAGGAAGTGGAGCTTGACCGCCCCTAGAATGGCGGGGTGATTCAGGTCTCGAACCCAAGGTTCCGGCGACGTGCGAGGAAAAACCCAAGTGTCGTCCTGTTAGGGTTTAGCTGCAATACCTGGGAGAAACTCTTGACCTTTAGCAAACATGTTCGGACAATAAGTATTGAAATGACTAAAGAATATGGTGAGCATTAAAATAAAACGAAGCATTTGGAACGCGAGGGTCTGGGCTACTCGGTGTTTATTGCAGCTAATTTTCCCTTTGAACGGTGGAGACAGGCCTCGGCACGTTCCGGGCTTTATGACCTCAACCATCTGGTTGAGTACGTCTCGGTAATCCGGAACAGCGATGGGCTACGAAAAAACTATTCTTTCGCGATTAATTCTATGGTGATCGATGGCTTCGCAAATTGCCTGCTGTCTTGAATGATTTCCGAATTTCCAATACGTAGCGGTATGGTGTACTGGGAAATTCCGAAACCGTTGATGGTCGCATGAAGGCCCACGAATGTCCCCTTGCCGCGAGTTGCGCGTCGCAACAGTTAAAATTTTTCATTTTTTTTCATTTTCGATTTCTGAGAAAGTATTTTTATTTGTTTAACCCCTTGCCTTACGATTTAATTTCTAACTGTGCGTGCCAAAATGTTTTGTTTATGTTTGGGCCGGTAGACTTACCACGTCTCTGAGACGTCCTGTTTATGTTTGGCCCCGTAGAACTATCACGTTTCTCATACGTCATTGTAAGCTAAGGGGTTAAAGTGAGCAGAGAAATTAATTTTTAAAAAGAAACTGAAAGTTTTATTAAACAATAACCCATAGTTCAAAAGTTATACCTATTTTATGCACAAGTAATTTTGCCCACGAATTGCAAAAAATCGCCCGCTGTATGGTGAGAATTTGACGAGAAAACACCCGCTTAAGATGTGTTAATATAGATTCACGAATCGGTGATTACCATCGCCGACCTTCCACCGTACACGTGCGCGTAGTACGCGAGTTTACGCGAATAAACAATTAGTACAAAAACGCAAACGCGAAGTCCAGCCGATGTGTTGCGGTTTCGACCACTCGGAACTTCTATGATTCCAAATGTAAGCAACTTTTAATTAGGAATTCGAGCGACCAAGGCCAGACAGCCATTGCCAGGAATCGTCGTAGCTCGGCGTAGCGTCGACATATAAACAAACGACAAGGCCAAAGATTCTCGACGATCAGTTTCGTGTACGCGTTCGAAGGATATGTTATACGAGACACTCTCGAGCGTACGAAAAGACGAAATCGCGAAATATTCGAAATAATTTGTATCTCACGTACGCGTTGTGTCGCAGTGTTTTAGTGATTCGGTCGTACATTGTCGTTTCGTCGGGTAACTTTCGGCGGTGTCGTGTAAATCGTTTCGTCGCGTAACACTCGATGGCGTCGTGCAAATCATTTCGTTCGTCAATGGCCAGGATCGATGCGGTGAATCAGTGGCACGCGTTTACAAGCAGTGGACGCATTCTTGGGCGAATGGGTAAGCTTAATTGAATTTATTGACGATTTTTTTAACATAGAATATGTGTTAAACTATGTTTATTCGTACTCTTCTACACTCTTACTCACTAACGGCTCATCGCGCGACGTTCACAAAAGCAGGGTACACGGAGTGGGGATACATGTCTGTGTGTTGGTCATTCCTCTCTCTCTCACTCTACAATATATTAGGTTGGAGAAAAAGAAATGCATTATTTTTACGTGAAATGATTTAAAACTGTTTTATGGTCGATCTTTAGCTCCTGGGCGATGCTACGACTACTAACCTGACGGTCAACCTCGATTATCTCTGTGATTTTATCGACATTTTTGACGACGGACCTGCCTGTGCAAGATGCATCTTTAACATCAAAAATACCTGAACGGAATCGACGAAACCAGAATTGCACATAATTAGCTGTTACAGTATCGGGACCATAAACACTGTTCACAATTTCAGCCGTCTGACATGCATTTTCGCCTTTATCGAAGAAAAATTGTAAAATGTACCGAATTTTCTCTTTGTTGACTTCCATTTTTAACACCTTGTAATTTCTAGATCCACACCTTAAATAAATATGACCGCTAAGGGTCAATACTTCGTCGTAGATAATACAAGAATGGTTTACCGTCGATTCTCGGATAGAATTGAAAAAAAGCTCTGCTCTATAGGTAGGCAATCTGATGGTAGGCAAATTGTATGGCGGAAACCAAATACCAGCCTCGAGAAGTCAAATCTCTAGCCTACAGTTAAATATGGCGATGGGTACGTCATGGTCTGGGGACTTTTTTCCGCCAATGGAGTTGGAAATTTGCACATTATTGATGTAATTATGGATAAGCATAAGTATATAAATATTTTAAAAGAAAATTTACATGTCAGTGCGAATCACTTAGGAATTCTTAACGATTTCAGTTTCTATCAAGACAATGATCCAAAGCATAAAGCTCTTATAACTCGAGAATGGCTATTGTATAACTGCCCGAAAGTAATGAAAACGCCTCCACAAAGCCCAGACATCAACCCTATGGAAAATTTGTGGGCAGAACTAACAGCTAGAATACGGAAATACGAAATAAGTAACGTGGACCAACTCAAAAAAACATTAAACCTGGAATGGAAGAATATTAGTACTGATATTACAAAAAAATTGGTACAATCCATGCCAAATAAATTACTTGAAGTAATTAGACAAAAAGGTTATCAAACAAAGTATTGATTCATTGAATTTTGATAGTAGAAATGTGTTTTTCCCTTGTGTACGAATACAGCTGAGAGATGGTTTTTATGGATTGTTACATTCTTTTTCTATTTTTTGTGTTTCTAAACAATGAAAAGTAAAACTGCTTTGTAAATAGATATAAAATCGTGGAATAATTAATTTTGATACAGATAAATAAAAAATATCCCTAAGGAAAGTGGTTTTTTTTCGNGATATTACAAAAAAATTGGTACAATCCATGCCAAATAAATTACTTGAAGTAATTAGACAAAAAGGTTATCAAACAAAGTATTGATTCATTGAATTTTGATAGTAGAAATGTGTTGTTCCCTTGTGTACGAATACANTATCAAACAAAGTATTGATTCATTGAATTTTGATAGTAGAAATGTGTTTTTCCCTTGTGTACGAATACGGCTGAGAANGTGGAATAATTAATTTTGATACAGATAAATAAAAAATATCCCTAAGGAAAGTGGTTTTTTTTCGTTTATACTAAACGCGCGTATGCTGTACGAATACGAGTGGGAGTAACTGTATGTAGGAGTTGTATGGTAGAAAGAAAATAGCTATGGCCCTTAATTTTGGTCCGAGTCAGTTTGGTGTTCTGTATTCGGATTTGAAATAAGTAATTTGTTTTGTGATCGCGGTTATCCGTTTCGACACGATTCAGTTATGATTAACAAATAAATTATTTCAACTGAATCAATCAAATTCAATGCACAATACACATATCAAAATTCAATAAATAAAGAGCTGAATCTCCCTCTGCAAGAGATTACTGCCACGTTATCGTTCAGTTGCTGTACAACCTATTTCGTACAAATCTATAAAAGATTAATTTATTTTGCACCGCTTTTCTGCCACTTACTCCACCGCTCTATCGCTTGTCGTTTTTTACGCGACTACAGCCTTAACACGGCTAACGAGTATCCACCGAGTCGCCTTCCGGACAATTATTCACGAGCGTAGGTAGATTTTTAAACGAGGATATTACGTCCTAAAGGGCGTCCGTCTCAAAAGTGGTCTGTCTGAACAGCGAGCAGCCGGAAAATTAGTCTGCGACATTCACGAGGACCGGAAGTAGCAAACGACGACGAGCGTACCGTCGCTCTGGTCGTGAGCACGTACAAATCCGTCGACGTGTTTTATTTTCCACGTCGTTTTTCGTGCACCACCGGCTGAACGGGAGAAAAAACTAATTCCGTAATTGCGATCCAAATTTCTTTGCAGCAACCTACCAACGGCTGCGCCATTCTTTACCTTTTCCCTTTACTTTCGGCGCGTTTTCTTCCGTCTTTGCTTCTAGAAACGCTTGTTTTTCTACCTCTCTTTGTATTTTCCTCGTTTTTTTTCTCTCTCTCTCTTTTGCTTCTTACCTTAGAAACTGCACTTCCCTTTCTTCGCTTTCATACAATTCCGGTTTTACTTATTTCCTTGGAGGAAGTTCTGCATTTTCCCCTGTTTACTTTCCTTTTCTTTCATTTAAGTTCTGCTCTATCTCGCGCATAATGATCGATTTATGTTAGATTTCGTTAGCCTTGTTTCTTCCTCGAGAATTCTTCTCGTTCTTTATTTCTCTGTTCTGTTATTTTAAATGATTCCACCGTACTTTGTTCGGTAATAATAGATCCTTTTTGTTTCTATTTTTCTTTAAGTTCTTTAGGAACTGTTTTCAAAAATTTCGAAACGTTTCAAATTTATGAGAAAGATTTTTAAGTTGTGATTTCCTCACAGGGAAAAATTTTAGCGAACGTGGTAGAATAAATTTATTCGATTCTAAAGATGAATAAAAGCTGCGAATATCAAGTAATTTTAGCAATCATCTTCGTAATCGTAATAATAAATGCGATCTACGAGTAATATTTTTATGTCTAAAGCAACAATTTAAAGTTTGTTAGCTCCATTTATACCAAAGGAAAAATTATGCAGAATTCCCAACAACCTTTTATCTCTCGATTTTCCATAAATTGTATTTCCTCTGTCAGTCTTTCTGCTTCGCAACGTTTTATCCTATCGGAGACGTTCTCTATTCCCATTTCTCTCAATTTCGACACGCTCTTTGGACATTTTTATCAGGTCCTGTTCCCAATGTTCTTTTTCTTTCATCCTCATTTCATCTTCTCCGAACCACGCTCTAATTCCTTTCGGTGTTCCCCAATTCCTTTCGCCAGTCGTGGTTTCTCGAAACGCATTGAAAGCACGTTGTTGCTAGCAGACTTCCGTTTCGTCAATGTACCAACGAGTCCTTGTTTCATTTTTTAGGCCGTGAAATTGCAGCTCGGTGTGCTTTCAGAGTATTAATCGAACGTGAGCACAATGCAACGGAATCGTTGGACGAACTAGCGCGTGAAAAGTTTCGTGAAATGTTTTTTATGTAGCCTTTTTTGATGAAATCTGTTGGTCCTTGTCTTTGTTAAAATGAAAAAAGAAAAGTACGAAAAATGACTTGTTAGTAAGTTTCGTGCAGTTTCTTGGAGCATCGCAGATGGTTTTGTTTAGTAATATTGTGGGAACGTTGGGTTACGGACAGGTAAAGAAATCAATTTAAGTGAGCAACGTAGAATTAAAACTTACTTAATACGATATAAAATGATACATCAGCTATGTTCTATATTTTATGACTCTAAATTCTTAACTCTCGCTATGTACTCTCACTCTTTCGACTTTCAATACTCGAAGCGCAATCTTAGACTGTCGATAATAGACTAACTCGCACACGCATTTTGTTCAATCATGTATTCAGGAATTCTCTCTCTTTCCATTTCTCAATCTCTTTCACTCTGTCCAGGAATTTTTAGAAAATATTAAGTCACACGACAATCTCGATTACTCGGTTCAAACACTCCTCTTTCGTACCTCTTTCGCACTGTCCCAAACACTCTTCTTTCGTATCTCTATCGCACTGTCCCAAACACTCTTCTTTCGTATCTCTATCGCACTGTCCCAAACGCTCTTCTTTCGCACCTCTATAATTCGGCCCCAAATACTCTTCATTCACACATTGTTAACGGTTTCAAAGATTGGGTTTGCGATGGGCACACAGTACAGCCGCTTATTTTCAAGCCAACTATGCCGGGCTACCTTTTTTAAAATTCAATGCGATATTACGAAAATTTATAAATTTACAATAATGTAGTTTTGGGCATTTTCCTTGATTTTTTGTAAAAAATATGTGCAAAGAATCGTTATCCTTGTTACAGATATTTTTTCAAATACCTTTCATTTTGATATCCTTGGTATAAATAAGTCTACTTTAATCATCGGTAGTTCTATCGTTAAAAAGGCAAGATCAGAGAGAGAAAAAGGTATAGATAGAAAGAAATATTATAAAAATTTTATAAAATTACAATAACGTAGTTTTGGGCATTTTCCTTGATTTTTTTGTAAAAAATATGTGCAAAGAATCGTTACCCTTGTTATAGATATTTTTTCAAATACCTTTCATTTTGGTTTCTTTGGAATAAATACAAATAAGTCTACTTTAATCGCCGGTAGTTCTAGTGTTAAACATTCGCTTCAGACTCACCATTCCCACAATATTAGATCATACTATTACAGGAAGAGAATGTGTGTGTATGTATGAAGGGTGAGTGAGAGACTCCTTACGACCACCCCTCATAAAATTCAGGTATCGTACGTTTCCAAGTTTTCCGCCGCACCAATACCGTGAAACTTAGTTTCTAATTAGTTTGGCCTTGATGCAGAGAACGGAACACAACAACCGAGCGAATGTAGTTTTAAGGTAGTTTTTAGTCAACTGCTGGAAGAGAAATTTCGAACAAACTACTATTCTCACGCCTTGAGTAATGTTGTTTCTTGAAAATAATTTTCAACGCAAGGTATTAACACTGTAACTACCAAAGTGGCCGACATGTCTAGTTTGCAATTTCTTGTATGAACTGTGCAAATTCACAACGGTGTGTTTTTAGGAATTCTTTGCAATTTTCTGTGACGAATATTACAAATTTATTTCTCTTGCATCTTATATTTTTCTTTTTTTCTTTCTTTTTTTTCAAATATCTACTATTTTTAATTGTTTGATAGAAATAGGTGTACTTTTCTTCCAGCACGAAGAGAAAATGTAAATACTACAAAAATATTCTTTTTCTAAAAAGTTTATTTTTTGTGGTCTTCGTTGTTGAACGGTAAAGCTATTTGAAAGTGTAATTCTTCAATTACTGCGAGCAAACAGTGTATATGCATGTTCCAGAGTGTATTCAAATATTCCCATCGAAAATCGATCGAGAAGAGTTTTCTGCAAAACTACTAAATAATAATTGGTTCGATTAAAAGTTAATTACGCGAGCCGAACCGTGTACCATTCTGATTCCCTATTCGTGGGTTAACATCGAACATAAACGCGGTTATGCTGTTGTAATATTTAACGTCTATCTAAAATGTATTTACATCGGGTAGAAACGTTTTGATTATTAAATGTACCATGTGAAATTACCTTTTTATTTATCCATTCAAAGTCGACGTAAAATAGATCGACGAAAGGTAGATCTGAATTGGAAAAAATTCAGTCAACAAACAGACCATTCAACATGATACAAATTAAAAATCGTTAATCCTTTGAGGTCGAAAATCGGAATACCTTTGGTACGACAGTTTTATCATTTACTTTTTTTCTTTCTTTCTTTTAACACATTGCGTACGGCACTCTGCTCGCTCAACCGGCTTCCAGGCCGCATACATTTTTGAACGCTACAAAAGAACTTTGTACAATGCATATATGCAATTCTTTTATTTTTCATTTTGTTACTTTTTTGGAATTAGAGTCTATTTTGTGTAGTGGACTAAGGGTGTCAGGATTACTAAATAAATTGGTATAAACTGAATTGAAAAAACAAGAGATATATATATATATATATATATATATTTGGAAGGGAAAAAAATACTAAGATGTAGACTAATCTAAGGGCTAATTGGTCGTGCACGTGCAGAGCGACTCTGCCTCGTGGGCCGATTTTCTAACGGAAGTCGGGCTTCGCTTGTTTCTAATAGCGCGCGCGGTCCTCCTATATCGAACTTAAATGGTTTCTCGATGGTAGTAGACTGATTTCTATCGGTAGTACAACGAATTCTGTCTTTCGTCTCGAACGCAAGTTCCGAAGATAGTTCGCAGGGTGTGTTGAACCGGGGTGAGATATGCGGATTGGCTGTTTGATGTTTTGGCGGTGGAGTTGGAGGTGGTTAAACAAATTGTCTATTGGCCGGAAAATGAAGAAAAAAAGGGAAGGCCGCCTCCAAATCGCCGGTCGCCCTTAGGTAGGGGACAATCCCTGCGCTACGTGAGTGGGG
>SMSQ01005063.1:10210-41143 GCA_019453375.1 Ctenoplectra terminalis | reverse complement strand
ACACGAGAGAGAGAGAGAGAGAGAGAGAGAGAAAGTTAAAAAGAAAAAAAGAAAAAGAAATTTCTTCGTCCTTCGATCTGTCACGCGGATCTGCGGAACGCTCTTCGGTATTAGACGCGTTTCTCTCGTCGAAACGTTACTCGCGCTGAACGTGTTCGGATGTAAAAGACGGTAGACAGTGGGAAAGGGAGAGCTCGAGCGGGGTATGGAATCCTCGGCCATAAATTCCGGTTGTCCTATTCCTCGGCGACATGACGGAAGGTAGCCTATACATCGTCGCCGACGACGGACTTAATAAAATGCAAAGACGACGAACACACATTGCCAGGGACGGACTGACATATCGACGCAATACCGACCCACTCAGACCTCTCGAGGAACGTCAGATGGTGGGAAGGACGTAGAAAAATCGTTCCTACGCTCAACGGGACGAACGTTCTCGAGGACTACGTGAAACCAGCCACTTCTGGCTTCCTCACCGTCACGACTGTCGTCATCGTTCCCTATCCCTCCACCGTACCCTGTTCTGTTTGTCTCGGGTCTAGTCTGCGCGGAATGTGCGCGGAATTTATAGAGAATGTGCATAAAACGCAGTCAGGGCGGCAAACGGGAATTTGTTACAGTGGCAGGTACGCCAAAGGTTTCCTTCCCGATGGAACAGGCCACGGTTTGATAAAATGGTTCGCAGAATATCTAGCCAACTTTGTTCGAGTGCAGCGAATTGTTCCCAACCATCTGAAATCAGAAATCTTCGAAGCATTCTAACTTCGTCGAACCTTAATCTCCACTTTTCCCGACTTAGAGCCCTCGCAACAAACAACCACTCTAAAGATGAATTTCTACCCTCCGTACCACCAAACAATAGCAACACCCCTATCCGGCAGGAAGAAACTACTCGATCTCTCGAATTGTACACGCGCATCGACAAAGGAGATAAACAGTCGGCTGATACTCGTACGAAACAAAGGTGGTGTTTCAGATGGCAGCAGGTTCCGCGGGGTTGGCGAATCGCGTCGTTTAGCAACGTTCATTAGGGGCTCGAATGGAGGTTGAATCGGGGGTTGAATCGGAATGGGGCGGGTGGGGTGGAGCAGGTTAACACTTTAAGCTATCCTGTTTAATATGGCTTTATTACGTAGGTGGTAACGAACCGCCGGGAGGCCATTATAGTGCGATAAAATGCGCAATGCACGATGCACCTACACATCGTTCCACCCTTTCCACATCATTCCACCTGGCGCGCATCTCCGCTGTGACACGCACACGGCGATGTCTACACGCACACGCATCCAAGTTGATTGACCCACACACGCTCTTTGTCTCTCGTCGGCGACACACGGACTATGGTCGTTCGCCGCGTTACGCAGTCACCATGGTTACTCGAAATTTAATTCGCCTTTTCACCGAGGCCTATGCAGACACGCGACACGTNGAGTGCAGCGAATTGTTCCCAACCATCTGAAATCAGAAATCTTCGAAGCATTCTAACTTCGTCGAACCTTAATCTCCACTTTTCCCGACTTAGAGCCCTCGCAACAAACAACCACTCTAAAGATGAATTTCTACCCTCCGTACCACCAAACAATAGCAACACCCCTATCCGGCAGGAAGAAACTACTCGATCTCTCGAATTGTACACGCGCATCGACAAAGGAGATAAACAGTCGGCTGATACTCGTACGAAACAAAGGTGGTGTTTCAGATGGCAGCAGGTTCCGCGGGGTTGGCGAATCGCGTCGTTTAGCAACGTTCATTAGGGGCTCGAATGGAGGTTGAATCGGGGGTTGAATCGGAATGGGGCGGGTGGGGTGGAGCAGGTTAACACTTTAAGCTATCCTGTTTAATATGGCTTTATTACGTAGGTGGTAACGAACCGCCGGGAGGCCATTATAGTGCGATAAAATGCGCAATGCACGATGCACCTACACATCGTTCCACCCTTTCCACATCATTCCACCTGGCGCGCATCTCCGCTGTGACACGCACACGGCGATGTCTACACGCACACGCATCCAAGTTGATTGACCCACACACGCTCTTTGTCTCTCGTCGGCGACACACGGACTATGGTCGTTCGCCGCGTTACGCAGTCACCATGGTTACTCGAAATTTAATTCGCCTTTTCACCGAGGCCTATGCAGACACGCGACACGTGAATCGTTGATATTTTTTCTCTTATCCTTTTTTTCCTACTTTTTCCTACTTTTTCCTCTTACTTTTATTAATCTTTTTTTATCCTTCTATTTTTTTCTCTTTTCTTTTCTTTTTATTTGTACAATTGCTGATGTAACGATTACGATTGATTTTTTCGTAGTTTTCTTCAGGGCGGTGATTTTAGATCAGGAGTAACTAGGGGGTAATTCCATGCTAAACGTGGAAAAAATAGAATGGAAAGTGCATTATTGATCGAGAGGGACTAATGTCCTAATAATGAGAGTGCACAGATAACGATAAGTAGATGATGCACAGAGATAAAGTTGGAGGGGGTATAGCGATGAGATGGTAATGGGATTATGATTATGATGTTTCGTTGCTTCGCAAGAATTCGGCGTTTAAGATAGTGCGTTTAAAAATGATGGTAGCTCGAATAGCTAAATTACGAGGAGGGGTTTAAAATTTTATGATAAAACGTTCGAACTGTTCTTGGAAATGGTATATATTCCTGGTATAAAATACGAGAGCCCATTTTCCGATAGCTTTACTCTGTTGCTTCATCTACTTCGAAGCGCAGCTGCATATTGCGCTTGTATCGAGAAAAGAGTCATATTATAGACAGATGGTTCTCTATAAACCATTCAACCTCTTGCTCTATCAATATTTTCCATCCATATTTAGAAAAGAGCTATAGCGTGTCCTATTTTCACTTAGCGCAGCGCTATAGTTTACAATTCCTAACAGGTATCGCGTATACATTATTTCCAGAGTATTTCTATTTACCAAAGCGTAGCACGGTATCAAAAGAATAACCTGAATTTAAGCTAGGAATAGTACATTCATCGGTAAACCCCGAGCCAGGAATAAACCCAACACGAGTCACGTTATCGTTCCTAGGACAGTGTGGAACTCGAGTTTCAGCTTTCTCCGTGCAAACTCATCGTTCCACAGTATCCTCGTGCAGTCACCAATTTTTCCTTCCGCCACTCAAGTACCGGTAATGTATTCGCGACGGCCTCGCGAATATATTCCTCGTCCTTCTACTTTTCTTCGCCACCCCTCGAAGACAGTTTATCCCTATCGTTCACGGAATTCCCTTCTCCGGCACGAGCAGTGGCAATTCTACCCGCGCAGAAGAAGGTAACGCTCATCCGTGCCGCCATTTCTCTGATGTCCGCGCCAAAGTAGTTCACCCCAAGGCGTACGGAAGAATACACGAGGACGTGAGTGCCGTATTTTCCGGAAAAGTCGCGGCTATCTCTGTCGAAACAGCTAGCAACGCGACACGAGAGGAGAGCAGGATAGGACTTGGTTATGCGTCGCCACGTTCGCGCTGGATTTGTCGTCGTCACCTCCCACGACGGAGGAACTCGTCGAAAAAGTGTGGATCCCATGGCGGAACAACTTTGGAACCAGGAACAGGACGCGGTATAAATTTTTCCAACCCCCCTCTGCCGGCGTCGAGTAAACGCCAGTCGTAACTCTGGCTGTCTTGTGGCGCGCAGCGAACAGACAGAAGTTTCCTCTCGCGAATTCGTTAGCAGGAATTGATTCCCGCGAGGGGGAAGAATATTAAGGAAATCGTAACGAATTGCTTCACGGATGTTTACTGTGTGCGCGCGTAAGAGTTTGATACAATAGGAGGTTGCGTGCTGTTGGATCTGCTCGGTCGAAGCGTGTTCGTGGAATCGAATGAAGCGGGGTGTTCGCGTTGCAGAGCAAATCCCAGGGTTTGTAAGGTGGTTGCGAGGTTCGTGAAAAACATCGAAGGGAAGGAAGTTTTGCTGTTTTTTTTTCTTCTTTTTTTATGGGATGGAAGGATCCGTAAAGGATGAGTGAAATGGTACGAATGTTTCGGGATTTAAAAAAATATAAAATGGCCAACGATACGTTTCTTTATAAATTTTTCCATTCGCCAGCTTTTCTCGGTAATTACCAGCGAAAGGACAAAGAGAAAAGCATTTTGATGGTGCGAATTTCGTTAAGATTACCACGTGCACATATTCGTAGCACGACAAAGCCATTACCGTGTAGGTATAAATTACGCGCGAAGCGTCCCAGTCCCGGTGCAAACAAGCACGCGACAATAAAAACGCTACATCGCGCGAATGTCGGCTGTACCAAAGGCCTACACCGTCTCCTTCTCTTTTTCTCGCACTCTCTATTCTTCTTTCTCTTTTTTTTAATTCATTAAGTTTAGAGTCGAGCAATGTAGATGTCAAACGTTTTACACCGCGGTTTTATGCTCGCGTTTATATTGCTTCATCCACGCGCTCACCATTACGCTCCCCTTTATTTCCGTTTTTATGAAAGAATAGTGTACACTTCGTCCTCGTTAGAAGCACGACACGCCTCAAACAGGAAGCACCATCCTGTTGAAACAAAAGGTTACTTTCGATTCTGCCACTTCGTTGAAAAGCCGCGATGAAGCGTTTGCGAAGCTTCAACGACAATCATCGAAATTTCTGAACAACATCAATCTTCCAAGTCGCCTTTCAAAGTGTTACCGTCCCGCTAAATCCACGAAGACAAAGTCCCAAAGTTTTTCAAGCCTTAATAGCCGGCTCTTGGGTCTTTGAGACTTCTCCAAGTCTTTCCACTCTGCTTCTTCCATTTTAGGCGATATTTTATTTACCGAAAATGGCGTCACGGATTCGAGACAATTTTCTTGAATATTTCTCTTCGCAAAATTCAACCCTTCTTTCATCCAAACGATAAAGTATTCACGTATCGACCATGCTCTCTTTTTGATATTCCTTTCCTTTTTCAACGTCCATCCCGCTTTTTTCACTTCACAAAGTTCTCCCAGTTTGTTGAGCGCAACGACAAAGCGCCACAGGTGGCGTGGCCGCGTTTCCTGTCCCGTAACGCGGTCTCATCAACGTCAACCTCTTTCCATATTACCGAATAGATTATTTACGGGTTAATAATGCGCCAGCCGTTCCACGATCATCCCTTGTCGCGGCACACGTGCCGCCATAGGATACGCACCGCCTTCGACCGTCTATCGTTTTATCGTCGATTCACCAGTCAGGAGAATTTTATATTCACAATTTTATATACCCTCGTCGGTTTTAGTTATTTTAAGGGCGAGACGCGTGTACATGGAACAACAAAACCCCTTTCTCCGTGCGCACCCGTGGTCTTATCCACTGTGTCACGGAATAACGGAAGGTTATGAACACTGGCGTTCGTGAAGTTCATTAGAATGTAGGTTACGATAAGAATAAGCATGTTACTTCTTTCTTACGTTAGTTCGCGGTTATTATCGTTACTTAAGAGTTCTATACTATAAAATAATTTAACTTTGAACTTTCAAATTTGAGATTAAAAAAATAGATGTTAATCACTTCTCGATACTCGACCTCGAATCGCGCTATTATCGAATTCGCGTCTAAGAAACGATTGAATTCCCCTAACCAAGATAAATCACAGTCATTAACCTTGCCGTTCTATTTTGTTTCAGGAGAGAAGCCGTACAAGTGCAGCTGGGAGGGTTGCGAGTGGCGATTCGCGCGTTCCGACGAGCTGACGCGCCACTACCGCAAGCACACCGGCGCGAAGCCGTTCAAATGCCGGCACTGCGACCGATGCTTCTCTCGTAGCGATCATCTAGCCCTCCACATGAAGAGACACGTGTAATCGATCGTCTCCGCGAGCGGTCCTCCACGCGCGGAACAGTCCAGGACCGGCAGACGAAGCTCCTTCCTCCCCGAGGATTCCCGAGGTCGGCTAGCGACGCGGTCACCTCGTGATCGCGTTTCTTCCAGGGACACTCGACGATCTGCTTGACCATCGATGATCGACCGCCAGTAGTCGTCTACCACCGATCGATATTCTGCGGATTGTTGCGTCTATAAAATAGAATCGATGATTAGCGAGGCGACTGGTGGAGAACGGACACTTCCGGTGGTGGTCGTTCTCTGGAAAGAGCAAAGTCGATTTCGGAACGATAGACGATCGATTTCGCAGTCGTATCGTTGGAGGATGAGTTCGCGTCTCGTAATGGAAGAGTTGCGATTGGAAATTGCAACCAATAAAGCAACCAAGAAACGCGCGTGTTCTTTCCTGTTTTCCTCGAGGCGGTTCGCTTAGCTACAAAGGCCAATGGTGGGTGACAAGACTGGAAGAACATCCATCTGTGTTTTCCACGCGAGACAGGCTGGCAATAGAGACAGCAGGTGGGTCGACAACGATCAGAAACGGATCAGACTGTTATAGTTGATGCGATTAGACGGAGCCTCTGGGAAGAGCAGCTGGAGGACAACACGGCGAGTCTCGTCTGGGACGTTAATCACTGCCAATTCATTAAATTCTAAGATCAGCGCAAATACCGTCGGAGATATCGAGCCGTCTGTGCGAGCGACTGCCTCGAGGACAGGGAAATGAGCGAACAAAAGGAATGGTCCGGTGACAACGGTGTGCAGTTTGCCGTGAATGCTTGTAAGCCGTCTGCCTCCTGTAAAACGGTCGAATTTTCAGAACCATAACAAACATAGAAGTAGCATGAGAAAACAGGAAAAAGATACAGCACAGAATTTGAGAAATACCGATCCGACGATGTTTCAAAGGCGTCGCGTTTAGGTTCGGACGAAAATCAAGGAAACTCGGTTCGCGAGGACAATAATACGCTGTCTGTCGGTGCCAAAACGTTATTTCCTTTCTCCTCCATTTCCCTTCTTTCTTATCTCTTACATACATACACGTATTACACGTATACACGCGTACTCTCTCTTTCCCTCTTGTATCCCGACGAAAGGGGGCTTCGAGGAAAGCTGTTCGTAGGTGGAAAACGTGCACGACGCTTTTGAGCTTCGATCCTTCGACGGAGGCAATAATCGAAATTGTACTCGCGACCTGGTGGAACGCGGGACCGCGTCGCATACCGGGTTGTTGTAAGGGGCACGAAGGACGAGCCGTAATTGAATACGTGATTTCGGCCAGTTTCGACGGAGACAAAGTTTACCCGCGCCGCACGGTAATCCCGAATTTACAGTGCGAATTATATCGCGAGGCGTCTCCATTCGACCCCCAGTTTCGCCGCCCTTTTCACCGTGTCACTCGTGGCCCCGTTTCCACCAGCTCGGCTCGTACGAACACAGCGGACGAACACGAGATTCTTTTCCACGGTTCGACCGTTTTACCCATCGAGAATATTCACGAGTGATTTTTAAGGAAGAAAAGGAGCCGCGTAACCCTCGACTGGAACGGTGTCGAAGGAACTTTTTTCCTTAAAAAGATTCGACCAAACATGGGCTTCATTCGTAGNTAGTTAGACACGTACTACTGAAAGGTTAACTTTTTATTGTCAGAAGTTTGTTCCAAACGCAGGGGAAATTATAAGTGAAGGAAATGCTTATTATTTCTCTATCTACTTATAAAGAGAAGTTTGTATAAATTGAAACACGTTCGTATGATTTCTTATCGATTTATAAGGTGCAAGTAGTAGAACCTAGCTATNGAAAAAAAAAAAGATATACGGAATCTGACTTTGTACTTTTGTATGATTGCTTTCTAGGTAACGTTCTTCTCTTCGTTTCACGCGTAACCGCGCGCTGCAGGGGCGGGGGTGGCGACGCGTCCCGGCGTGGCGAGCAAGATTCTTGTCGGAGGCTCAACAGAAATAAATGATATATATATATTTTTTAATATTCTCGTCTTACTCACCGAAACAATATATTGTTATACATAAGGGATTATACAAAGTATAAACGGGCAACATTCCGCACAAAGCTCTAGAACCGTTTCCACGCGTCAGACTCGTCCGTCGAGCACGCCATCCCCTCTCGTACGCGCGCAAACTCGGATGGCAGACGGCGCTCTTTCACGATCCTGTGTGTTTCATGAACTTCCGATCGGAGCGCACCGTTGTCTCGCTAATCATCGATTTCTGACCGGGCGAGCGGAATCGAAATCACGTAGGGGTAGCCAGAGGAGGGGCAAACAAATGAGACAGAGAGAAAAAACGCGAATGATAAAAAAAGAAAGGGAAACAGAGAACTTAAACGAACATGAAACGTCAACGACGAGACGAGGCAACGTAGCGGTTGCTTGAAACATGTGTTGTATCCGGGGACTGAACGAACGAAGGATCGTAGATCGCTCATCGAACGAAAGGTGAACAAAATAGAGTAGTAAAAAAAAAAGAAAAAAAAAAAAGAAAATAGAGTAATAACGTAAAACGATAAAATACGAGGAAATAGGAGGAGCAAAACGGGGAGGAGTTTACCGCTTAAGAAGACTAATCTTACCTGAGGGCGCGGAACGGCACACACAGCGGCCGAACTGGCGGGCGAAACGAAGATTTAAAGGGAAAAAAAAAGAAACTAAATTTTAAATGTTCAGTGGCCAAATAAATTAACTGATAACGCACGTAGAACGTAACGATACCGTACCTACCAAGTAAGCCTGACTGATATGAAAGCGTCGACGCGGTTCGCGCGCGTGTGGCTGCGTGTGTATGTGTGCGCGTTATTCAATGTCTGTGGCAACCTGTGTATTTTTTTTATTTCTCTATATTATTTTTTTTTTTTTTTTTCGTTCTTTCTTTGCGTCAGTTTGCGTGAGTGCGTCAAGGTGCGTGCGCGTGAGTGATCGTTTTTCTTTTTCCTCGCGAGAATGTGTTCCAAAAATGATTTCGGGGGTTATACGAGGAGTTGGTGTGTGGCGGGGTTTTCAAAGAAAACACGCGCACACGGAGACACAGACGAATTCATCGGGGGAAAGAGTATAAGAAACATGAATGAGAGAGAGAGAGAGAGAGAGAGAGAAACAGAGAAAGTGAGTGTGAGAGGGAGAGAGCGAAAGAGAGAGAGAGCAGAACACTAAGTTTGTATATTGTGCAATTTTTGTCAGTGTTTCATTATTTGTTACCATGTTCACGGATAATTATAAATAAAGTAAATATATATAAGCAGCATTTACAAGGACTTAGGATAACGAAAATAACGAGAAGCCAGATGTCTTTTTGATAGCCATATACTACGAGGTATCGTGCGGCGCCCCAACACAGAGGACGCCCCGACCGCTCTTTTTTCTCGGATAACTTTTTTCTTTTCTTTATCTCTGGTAGGCGAAAATGGTGAAACGAGAATACGAAAACGGTGCTCGTCGCTCGATCACGACGCTCTTCTCGTTAGGCACGGATCTGTCGTCGGGATCGTTCGCCACCTCCCCGGCAGCTAAACGAGCCCGCGTTTCGCTCGATCCTCCCGCCCCTTGAGATCGGAATATCTCGAAACGACTCGTGCAATCTTCTCTCTTCGTGGCTCCCTTCGTGTATCTTGCGCGGCTGAGAAATTACTCGATAAGGAAATTGACGACGATCACCAGGAACAGAGATGAAAAAAAAAAAAAAGAAAGGGGGATTGGGACGGAACGATTGAGTCATAACGATCGATCCTCGCGATCGCGACGAGCGTTTCGCGCGTTTCCATCCCGGCGACCAACGAAACTCTGTATATATAATATTCATACGTTAAATATTATACGTAACGAACGATCGAACGCGTAGAACGGGAACCCGAGTGCCCGCGTTGTTTTAAACTCGAGCGTCGTAAGAAATCGCAAAAGCAGAAAACAAAAAAAAAAAAAAAATACATAAATTAATAAATAAATAAGGACGCAGAAAACTAGTAGAGACAAACGATGCACGTGTAATTAAAGGAGAAAAATAACGAGCAAGATAAAAACGAAAAAGAGCGGACACATTAAGAACTAATAGGTAGTAGTTACAAGTTTAGATAGATAGATGGATAGCTAGACTGTTAGATAGACACCTTAGATAGGCAGAAAAATAGATCGACGGAGAGAGGAAAGGCGAACGATAAAAAAAGAAAGAATGAAAGATCGGGGTGATTGGGGAGGGTGGGAGGGGGGATTTAAAAGAGTTATTATATATAAAAGAAAAAAAAAAAAGTCTATAAATATAGATAGGTGGATATACATAGATAGAGATGTAAGTACCTAAGAGAAACTCTAAGGAACCTTTTAGAAGATGATGTATCGTTGTACGAGGTACGATAAGTGGACATAAGTGTTTTATGATACTCGCGTACAATAAGGTTGAGATGAACGTCGTGAAGTATATGTATAAGATATAAAGAGAATTGTGAAAACAGGAAAAAAGAGAATGAACTTAGAAGCGTACACGAATACATAGACGGCACGATTTCTAATTGTATTAATTGTGGTCTAAGCTATTTTCAGTCATATTGTATAGTAATTCTGTAAATTGCAGGACTTTAAATGGTAGAGAGGGAAACAGTGTGTGACGAAGAGCGTGAATGGACGAACGTAGGAGAGAAAGTGATCGAACGAAAGAGGTAGGAAGGGAAAGAGGAATGATGCGAGAATAAGACGCAACCTGAGGATATAAAAAAAAGAAATAAGAAAGAAACAGCGTGAGCGAAGAGAGAAGAAATCTTTCTTGGCAGGAAACGGGCGAGATAGTTAGGTTGAAGTTGAAAAATGAGCAGAAAGAAGAGGTCTCTTTATTTATAGTGTACTGTATTGCTAGCGTATTATCAAGGTTCGAAAAAAGCGACGATGTTAATTGACGATTATGATCGTAACATGAGACCACCATCGATGACAAACACTTTTCCATTAAAAATAAAAAAAGATGCTCGGGTGAAGTGCGTGTTGTAATAGAACAGATTGTTTCTTCTGGATAGTTTACGANAAAAAAAAAAAAAAAAAAAAAAAAAAAAAAAGAAAAAGAAAAGAAAACGAAAAATAAAAATGCCATTAAATATGAGGAAAGTAGGAAATTCGATGCACTCTGAAACGAACTGATTAAAGAAGTAACGGTATTTTTAGGGAATCACACCTTTAGGAGAGGTTTAAATCAATAATAAAGAAGATGGTGATTAGGGTAACCGGTAAGCGTACGACAGTTTTACGTGGTAAAGCTTTTTTTATGCGAGCATACGAGCGAAAGAGAAGGAAAGAGAAAGAACGAGAGTGAGAGAAAGAGAGAAAAAACATAAGAAGAAAGAAGAAAAAGAAAGATGAAAGGGAAATAACTGAAGTCGGAGGAAGAAACGTGCGAGGGGTGTAACGGGATGAAGGAACGTTTATGAAATGGAGAGAGAGGGAGAGAAAGAGAGATACCTATATTTTTAAAAAGTGACCTTTGGCATTTAAAGACTTGTAAAAATCGTGCAACGAGTTAAATAAAACAAAGAACAAAAAAAAAGAGAAATCACAGAGGGCGCAGTGTATCAAAGGGCGTCCGTCCTTCGCCGTGTCTTGAATTTCATCTTACACCAATATGCACGTATCCATATACGTATGCATACATAAAAACCTACTTACATTCACACACATATACACATACACCAACTAAAGCAACGTATGCACACCTGTGAGGAGAAAATATCCTTAAAAAACAGTCGAAATCCATCACGAACGAGCAACGGGGTATGCATTTATTTCTTCGTACACCGTCGGAAAAAAGGAATCGAAACGAGCGAGAAAAATAAAGGGAAAAAATACGGTACACGATATACTAACAGCGATACGAGTCTCTTGATACCACCGATAGCACACGGTACACACGGATAAAAATAGAAAACAGAAGTAAACGTAAGTTTACACATGTACGTACCAGGGAACACAAGCACACGCTCGAGGAAATATTGGAAAAGGGAAGAAAAGCATTGTTGTCGGTAACGCAACCGCATTACAGTTACGCACATATGCGAGAAAGGGTGGGAACAGAGGGGAAAAGAGGGATGAAAGAAACGCGATACAAGAGAGCGGCAAAAAGAGAAGGACGAGCAGAGAAATTTGGTTGCAACGTAGAACGTGTAGCAGAGAGAATGGATAGGGAAGAATGGGGTGAAGAAAGATAAACAATGCATTCCGTTAGAAACTCGCTTTTCACGAACTACGTGAGAATCGACGCGAACATTCGAGCCGACGAATCATAGAAAGATCGGTCCGCCTCGAGGCCTAACTAAAAAGGAACCGAACGATTTAGGCCCTGACTCGATCTTCGTGGTCTTCGTCGTGAGGACGATTTCTCTCAAATCGCGACACGATTTCTCTGAATCAGCCTGGACGTTTAATTTACAGCGAGCCACTAGAGTTGAATAAGGTTGAAGAACAAAAGCGAAAGAACAGATAGTGGCTCAAAGGTTGTTTCTCGGGGGAGAAATCGTGTCTCACGGCGATAGCCCGAAATCGACCTCGAAAATGAAAAACGACCCAACAGTCACCGCATAGTCACTATTGTCATCCAACACAATTCATCGTAGGGTATAATAGTATTTTTAGGAATTTTATACAGGCATACGATCGCGCTCTATGTTTTAGCCACGATTAACTGTCGATTATTGACGTTTCTTCTTGTACGTAAAAAGAACACGGTGTGTTTTAGGTATATTAATAATTATATTATACGTAACGAAGAGCGAACGGTGGGCGCGTGAAATAAATGATCCGCGTGAAATTACGACTGTGAGCGTGACTCGATCGTGAAAGCATGAAATGGGATGAAAACAGTGTGAATCGATTTAAAAAGTGGATTAAACGATAATGTGAAAATTTACGTGTGAATGAGAGTAATTTTTTTCTGAAATTCTGTACCTCGTTGTGTATACATCTCTATTTGTATAATTGTGAATATTAACATATTATGATAATGTGATTAATTACGTGTGATCCTGCGCGCAAAAAGACGTGGAGAAACTTTAAACGAGTATTTTGTATTACGAATAAGTGGAACGAACTAAAGAAACAAAAAAAAAAACAAAAAAAAACCAAAAAAAAAAGAATGACGTAAAACTAATGCGTGTGTTAGAGAGGCAGAGAAAACGAGAATTGAGAGAGCGAAAGAGGAAGGGCAAGGAAATTGAAGAAAGATGATAGAAAACGAGATTAAGCGAGTGAAGAGTCTTGTAATCGCAGCTTTTTTGCCACTGGAGAATATAATTATAATAAACGAAGAATGCGCTTGCGCAGCCGCCGCTCCTTTCTCTCGGCGTTATTTCTTCTTCTTCTTCTTCTTCTTCATCTTTTTCTTCTACTTCTTCTACTATTAACGCTGCATCTGCTACTTCTTCGTTTCCTCGTCGAGGTGACAGGTAATTCCGGAATCGCGAAATTATTCTACCGACTTTTAGATCGCTTGAAAAAAAAAGAAAAAAAAAAAAATCTCAAAGAATTTTACCGATAAATATCTAGGAATATCTAATATTTCATCGAATCGGTCATTTTCGAGCAAAAACACGCTGTATCGTTCCGTTCCATAAACTATCGATCACCTCGTTGAGAAAACATCCCTCGACACCGCTCTTCTTAGGGCTGTCCAGCAAAAATTGATGCAGGGATAGCGTCAGGTCATCCCCGACCCCCGTGAAAACGTTCGCCCTTGTACACCGTGGACCGCCGTATGAACGATACACACGGTCGTGCACCAGCGTGCCACGAATTGAACTGTATGCAGAGCGCGTGTTTTAAAACAAGCGCGATTAAGCGGGTACACGTTTTTTAAATTTAGGCGAGATCGACAAGCAGAGGCCGGCCGGAAAGGAGTCTCGTTGTTCGAACAGTCTCGACGGTCGTTCATGGATTAAACGTCGAACGAAATGTACTGTATACGATTACTAGGAACCTGTCCTTCGATGACTCGTTAAAAAAAAATAAAATAAAAAAAAAAGAGAAGGCGGGAAATACAAAAACAGAAAATTAAAAAAAAAAAACAGGAAAAAGAAGTTTAGACGAGAAAAGCGGACTAATAGTAGAAAACTGAATAAAAAAAAAATAAAAAAATAAAAAAAATAAAAAAATGAAGTAACAGAAACATCCTTCCAGAGTATCGGGGCTAATTTACACGCCGCGACTTCCAACAGTCGAGAGCTTCGCGCTGACTTGAAAACTCTCGAAGGCTCGACTCGTTTTGTACAACGGAGTTAGCGAATACTCGTGTAACGAGTCTAGTAGGTGATCACATGTGATATTTGTATCGGCTATTATTATATAAATATATATAAATGTAAATGTATAATTAGAGTACTCCGTTAGGATTACCGATAGTATAATAGTTAGGTGGGAGAAGAGCAGAAACCGTGAAACGAAAGATCGTATCGAATGAAAAATCGTGGAAAGGAGAAAGAGGGAAAGAAAGAGGGAAAGAAAGAGGGTGCAAGTGAACGAAGGATAAACGAAACATCGAGCCCCAAGGTTTTCAAAAGTTTCGTCAGGATGGACGTTGAAAAGAGAAAGAAAACGAAACGATCTCCTTTCGAGAATCAACGCCTAATTGCTATTTATGCAGGCCTACTTGCCGATTCTAAAGGAACACGAGAGATTCGACGAGGAAATAGAGCAGCAACACGAGACCGCGCGGCCACTCGCGAGAATAACGAACAGATACTCACTTCGAAACCTTTCGACACGAGATTGTGTAATTTTCGACCATGTCTAAGAGCGACTCGAGATTTCTTCCGACAAGAATCGAACTTGTACACGGTGTACAGGATCGTTCGCGAGGAGCACAAAGGAATACCGATCAGTTGCGCCCTACAATCGACTGACACCTTAGTCGTGTTTCCTTGAAAACTGTCCTCTAAAAGTTTACTACTTTGTCGTCGATCCCTGTGTAATAGTATTCATAGATGTTTGTTTTCTTTTTTTTCTTCCCGAACGACTGTCGAGCTTGAATTGTGAATTCAAGCGGTTTTCCTCAAAAACAATCTTCGAACTTCTATTGATATTCATGAAATTGTATTTAGAAATGAACTTGAAAACTGTTACCTTCGGGAATTCTTATCTCGTGGACCATTGCACGCTGAAAGTGTGTCGTCCTAGGTGTTAAGGTACCTTCTTCACACAGTCGATGATTCCAAGTAATCTTCAAAGTTCAGATCGAACATCTATGGATACAAGAATCCTTGCCGAGGTCCGAAGCCCCACGAAACTGATACCGAGAACGAAAACAAGCCACAAAGGACTGGTCGAAGGTTGAAACGAGCCAATCGGTAGCTCGCCCTTCGTGCGTCTAATTCTTTCCTTTCTTCTTCTTCTCCTTCTTTTTATTCTTGGTCTTTCTGGTTTTTCTGTTCGTTTTGAACCTTTTTAAACTTTGTTCGACCAAAAGCAGGAACATCTCGAAAGGTAGAACCACTATTCGAAACACCATTTCTGCAGTCTACCGTCGATAAGGAAAACGAACAAAAAGCCAGAAAGATTCGTATATGAGAGAAAGATCGCGACTGCGAACACGTGCGTGAAGAACAAAGATGTACAAAGAAGCTAAAGACCGCGAAGGTGTACGGTGTATCGGATGCGTGTGCGAACGAGATATAATATCTCGTGGAAACGGCGTGTCGTGAATCAAAGCAGACTATTGGGAGGATAGATTATGGGGTGGGGTAGAGTATGGCATAAACGAAAAAAGAAAAAAAAAAAGAAAAAAGAAAAAAAATATTGAAAGAAAGATAGAGGAACGTGAGAGTGTACGTGCGAATTGCAAATTGATAGGAACTACTTCACGCAGAAATTTTTACGTAAATTATTTAATCTAATCGCAGAGAGCCTTAATTGCTATCTTTATATCATTGATATTGCTGCTATGATTAATATCGTAAGAGCTACACTACCGCATTGTTCTTGATCTTTTAACGTTACCCTTGATTTCATTCGTTCATCATGTACAAAGGCGAAGCCAAGAGCTAGCGAGCGAGCTAGACGAGCAAAGTTCCACGAATCGCGAACTTTTAAGAGACTCGAACGGAGCGGATTGTTTGTACAACGCCGCGTTACGCGATCGCTGATCGGCATCGGCGACTTGACCGATCGGTCGATTGCGAAACGAGCGTAGCGAATGCGGAGGATGGCTCGACGTTGACGAGAGAACGTTCTTCCTGCGTACCTTTGCGATCGAAATGTTTTGATTCGATGTGTGCACGAAACCGCTGAACGATCGATGGGAAACGCGATCGACAACCATGGGACGCGACGATAGAGCACCGGGGCTTAGTAAACATTTTCGGAAGCGACTATTCGCGACCGTGACACGGCCGACCAGGACGAAACTTTATTTTTAGTATTTTCATAATAAGCGTCCTCGACCGGTCGCGTGTTTCCTGCCCTTTCGAAACTCGTCGGACATACTTCTGCCGATCTTCCCCGATCGCGAACGCGTTCGGTGCAGCGCGATTCCCATCGATTCATAATTGTTGTCTGCCTAGAGATAATTTTTGCGTTGACGAACGGCGCACGCTTCTTTATTCGGCTAACGGAGCGACCGGGCCGGCAGCGCTTTGTAAATAATTCAATTAATAAACAAATTTCTCATCGTGCTTCAGTGAGCTTGCTTTCAACACAGATGTCCTCCTTCAATGCGTTGGCGACGATCTTTCGCGTCCTAGACGCGATTTTAACCAATTCCTAGTGTTCGTTTAATGATTAAACGATCGACGTGATCGTGCGAGGAAGAAAGCGGACACGTTTGAAAAGAGTCTCGATAACTGGGGCTCGACTTTAGTCGAATTTGTTAACTCTGTTTATCGATCCTATGCTTCATTGGGATCATAGCGTTGTGAATCGATCTTGATCTGTCTGGAGAGTCGTTCAGCGGAAATGATTCGATTCGTCGTTTTAGTAGGTTCGTAATTAGGTACGAATTAGCGCCTGTGCCGGCCCATCCGCTCTGAAATGGTGGCCGCATTTTTCGCTAACCAAGAAACTAGCTTTTATGTGATAGTCACTTCTCGACGGACAATTGTTTTTTTGTAGGGATATTCGTTGCGATACCGAGGTTGGTGTCGATATAGAAAAATATGAGAAAATAAAGCGATCTAGTTACTCTATAAAAGTATTTCTAGATTAACTAGCAACAATGAGAACGAGACTGCTTGAAACTGTCGCCGATTTTCGACTTATTAATCGGAGAAAATCACGGCACAAAATTATCTTCACCCCTTTACTTGGAGGGTAGAAGTCATCGACCACCTCGGAATCGCTAGTAAAAATGGTTAGGAGAATGAATGGACGGAAAAAGAGGAAGGTATACAGTGAGAGAATAAAAGGGAAAGAGAAAGGGTGAGAAGTGAAAGAATGCCAGCAGTGATGTGATTGGGGGTAAGGGGAAGGCGTAAGAGAGCAAGAGTGAATGGGGAAATTGAATGGGCTAGAAGTATGCAAAAGGGAGAAAAATTTTCCTTTTTTCGAGGGAGAGAGAGAGAGAGAGAGAGAGAAAGAAAGAAAGAAAGAAAGAAAGAAAGAAAGAAAGAAAGAGGGAGAGTTATCGTGTGTATGTATGCGCGCGCGAGTATAAGTGTCTGTATGTTCTGTGTCCTTGCGTAATTCCGTGCACGTGTATATTGTGCGCTGCTTACGGATATATACATATACATATATAAATATAAATATAAATATAAAGATAAATTTAAATATAAATATGCATACACGATGCGTGTGAGCGTGCGTGTGCATGGACGCGAGAAAGAGAGAGAAAGAAGCGAAATCGAGCGGCTAAAAACCCGCCTCGCAGCACTTTATTCCTCTTCATTCTTTTCTTTCCTCTCTTGGTGGCTCTTATTATAAAACACCGTTAGCGTATTCTAAATATCGTTATTTTTTAAGGAGAATTACACGAAGATGGAATAAAAAAAAAGAATGATATTTAAATATATATATATATAAAATTATATATATATTTATTTTCTAAGATATAATATATATATATATATCATCTGTATGTATATTAAATTATGATAATGCACAAAATGTAATTATATGTACATGTATAATAATTAATAATCTTGCTCTACGTTCGGGCGCTGGTGAGAAAACGCGAAGCGATTAAAATGAAAGGGCACACTCGACTAGGGGGCGGGAAGGGGAGGTGAAGGGGATGTAGGTGAAATAAGAGCGAAAGAGAAGAACGAGTTGGTTGCGCGCGACTATCCGGGAAATAAAAGTGACTGTTCGAGTTTGACAAACGCCGGGTGCGGAGAGGAAAAAAGGGCGGGAGGCTTGCGGCCGCTGTAACCTCATCTTTCATGAATAGCTTGTATTTCTGCTCAGTGCAAAATAAACGTACGTTCCTGTTGAAAAAAATGACAAAAAAAAAACACAAAACACGATCATTTGTCTCGTCTTCTTCATCCGACCCTACAGTGTCTTGCGTGGCAGTTCGAATCTTGCGGTTCGATCGGAGCGAGTTTTAACAGAATTTAATAAGGTAAGTATTGCGAGGAACTCGTAAAATTATAATCAGAATATTTAGCGAAGTTTGCTGAGATTTACGAAGTTGCGAAGAACGAACGAAGCATCAAAGTATTCGACCATTTTTTCGTGGTAGTCGTGGTATCTGGATTTACCTTTTTGACATTTTGCGACTACTTTTATTTCTGTCGGATGTCTCGTTTGTCCTTATCGCGAATAAACTTCAATAAATTCCACAGCACGCGTTTGCTTCCAGTTTTCATTTAATTTTAAGCCAAGCTAATAATAATCGGTGCAAACAACGGTACGAAAAATACATCTCGCGTACAAAGCAACCTTATGACGCAACGTTGGAACGTAATAAGGTCTTCATTCAGTGGAACAATTCTATTCAAACGGTGTAACATCCCCGATTCATCAAACGAAACCAGAAAACACATGTGCTCGATAAACTCTAAAATTCAATGCACTCGTAACATTTATAGCCAACGAATAAGCGTGTATCGACGAGGAACAGAGAAGGGAACAAAGGACAATGATCAGCCGTTTCGTCGTGTTACACATAGCTCGGGCAGGTTGTACGGTTTTACTGCGTGTTCGTCTCTAAAACTATAACCACGACTGATGGTCGTCGCAGGAAGACGTTCACGGCGTTTTGTCATCATAAAACGTTTTATGGGAAATTATAATGCGCCCTATCCCTGCGGGGGGCGTAAGCCAGTGTCCAGATACGAAGCCATTCCCAGCGAAATATAAAGAGGACGTTCGCCACGCTTTTCATCCGATCGGCCCATAAACGGCATTTTACTGTCCCCACACTTCCTTATCCTTTATTTTTTTCCTCTCCTCGTCATTCGTCGTGATTCGTTGGACCTGTTCCACGGCGGTGGCACTCCACAGGGCACGATTCGTCCGGCAACATCAGGATCAGAGAAACTACGTCGCTTGGCAAGCTTGCAGCGCGTACGTTTTTTCTTTCCTTTTTTTTCTCATTTATTTAATTATGGTGGAATTTAATCGTTTCTCGGACCAACTACCTCTGCAATATTAATTTTCTCTCGTCGACGGTGGTTCCGCAGCAGAGAAGAAACGGTGTCATCGGCAATATCGATTAAATAGAAGTTAGTGTAGCAATAACTGTTATAAATTCGATCGTTAAATTTTTATTGTTCCGTGATCTAAGGTATGCGGTGTGTTAAGGTAAATGTCGCGTTGTTGATATTTCCGAGCACGATATGCAACGTCGTTGAAAACTAAATCGCATTACAGTCGAAAGCGCGCCTGCGATAAGGCAGCCACTTATCGCAGTCACGCGATGGTTGCCCACTCTTTCGGCAAAGTCGCTTCAACATAATTTACAGCCAACTCCGTCCGCTCAATTCAGTCTGAAATATAAGTTGAACGAACTAACAAGCGTAGGAAACGATAGAGGACGTACGATCATCTTCAGCGTCACGAATCGACGTTGTTTCGTATGCGAGAGAGCCGCCGTTTAATCAATTGCACGGCCCTTAATTACTTCCGCCCTAATAACCTCCTATTTATGTAGGATCCAGAAAAGTGTTTCCAACTGTTGTACGCGCTCTTGAACGGTTCGTGCGCTAAAGCAACTTTCGTATTTGGGGCCGAGCTCCAAAGAGCGGTTCTCGAATTTCCACGAACCGAAATTCGGTTTAGACCTCGCTCCGGGCGAGTGGCGAGTTTCCGGGACAACGATACGCAGCCGTTTGAGGAGAGATAAAGAGCAATGGCAAATTTCGAGAGCGGACACGGGTCGCTTTGTAACGCAAACCCTGTAAAATCGCAATGTAAAACGTTTTCCGACAGAAAATTTACAACTGTACTTAATCAACTCGAAACTCTTCCTGTCTCTTTCTGCTCGCGTGAAACGAGAGAAATCCTGGTCTCTGAAATATTTTACCGGGAACAGGAGGGTGAACGTCAATGCTTCCGATGGAGAATCGTAAAACGAGGGTATCCAATTAATCTGTCACGAACACGGAAGAGTTGCGATCGCGGCTAATGCTCGGATCGTCCGAAAATTTTCGACCAGTGGATCCGCGGCACGGAACCGGACGTGAGCAGCGAGCTGTGAGAGAAATATAGCCCCGACTTGGCAAGGAGGTAAAACCTTTAAACGTCTTCCTTCCTTGAAGAGAAGAAAGAAGAGCGGCTTGCGTCTAGCGAGCCGGATTCGCTTAATCCGAGCCACTCTGGACCAATCCGGATACTCTGAAACTAAAGAAGTACCGCTCGAGAGGATACGACG
Source organism: Ctenoplectra terminalis (assembly GCA_019453375.1). Taxonomy (NCBI): domain Eukaryota; kingdom Metazoa; phylum Arthropoda; class Insecta; order Hymenoptera; family Apidae; genus Ctenoplectra; species Ctenoplectra terminalis. The sequence continues at coordinate 20,541 of SMSQ01005063.1, read as the reverse complement.
AATGAACGAGGACTGGCTAACGGGATAACCGGGGGTTGCTTTCTATCTCGAGATTTGAAAGGGAATTCGGTGATTTCAATGTAGTTCTTTCGGATTCCTTGGAAGTGATTTGGGATACTTTATCAGTTGTAATTGTTTCAATGGATCGATTGAAAAATAGATTACTTTTGACATATTATACCGTAGATTCAATATCACGTTGTTAAACGTCGACGCTATAAATTAGGAATCATAAGAATCCGTAGAATAGAACGTAAATAGAATCCTAGCATTTCTAAGTAGAAAAGTACCGTTATAGTCAGCCGTACACAACTGCTTCGCCAAAGATTAATTTTCTCCAAATAATAATTAATACCAGATCAATCGCGGTAATAGATAGTCGAATTGGATCCAATGAAATTTTCCAACCTTTCCTACCAAAACTGATCTTTCCGGATCGGTAAACGCAGATCGAGGGAAAACATCATTTCAGTGGTATTTGTCAATGCATGGCGCGGGATTCGAGTGGCAGTGACTTTTGGACTCGTCGAAGACGAGTGGACAGAGGGATGGGATCCCGGAAGATCTAAATAGGATGGGTGTTGGATGCCACAAACTCGCAGACGACCGAACCGTCAGAGAGCGTTCCCGACCCCTTGCCAGGGCAGAATGAAATCGCAGAGACCTACCCTTTCGAGCGACCCCTCTACGCGCAAGTCAGCGAGCTCTCAAGTGTCTCAACGGAATTTAATTCTGTCCGGGGCCGAAGTATGCAGTTATTTGATACCCGATATTTTCTTTTCCCGCTGCCAGCGAGCTTCGATCTTTGAATTACGAGCCGGATTTCTTTGTCGATCCGAGCGCGTTTGATCCAGCGGATCGATGCACCAGCGAGGAGATTGGAATAGAAAGTAAACGGGAGTTATTTCATGCCCGAAACTAGTCATCCAAAGCCACTTGTTCGAATCGTTTCGCGATCCTTTCTTTTGCGATCTCGATACGCGATTCAGCTGTTATCCGATACATTTTAAGCCATGGGTTCGCGTTCTTATTTATGCATAGAAATTTCAGAGGTTAAGCGGAGAAGGTTGAAATACTTTAAGAACAGTAATTCACAGGAACACTTATAATCAGTTTGGTGCAACGAATCCTCTAAGCTGTCACACTCCGCGAGAGATACGCCACGGAGAATTTTCCAATTGCGTTCCCACCGCGTCCGAAAAGAGGAGAAAGGTCGGCAATGGGGAATGAGAGCGCCAAATTGTTAACCCAGTTACACGGCGCAAGATACGGTTGGCGAAACTAATGGACCTCTTCCCCTTCGTCCGCAATCTTGTTGTTCGACCACCCATAATCTAATAGCGCGCGCGCCCTCGTGTTTCCGCCCCTCGTTGCCGGCTTCGGGGCTCGTATTTTATCTCGAACGCCGTGTCCACTTATTCCTAACAATTGTCCGTGCCCGAGCTCATTCCTTTCTGCTCTGCGCTCTCTCCACCGGGATCCGTGTGCGCTGCCTCGTTTCTTCGTTCGCTGGTTCCAACGAATGTTCGGTTACATAGAATCGCTCGCACGCAAACAAGAATTTCTCATTGGCTTCGTGAAAATATGATTTGAAAATTTTGTGTAAAATAGTGGATTACCGTGGTTTCGTGTGTTGTTCAATTTTTCGTCTTGTGACTTTCGTTTGATAGTCGGAAGCTTTATTGAGACAAACACGATGGAATTGATAAGAGGAGCGTTATCGAACGTAGATACGCTCACCGCCTGTACAATACTGTTCTTTATACGTATCGGTTCGGTATAAAGTTGTTATCAGGCGTCCATATTGCAACAAATATCTTCGAACTTTTTAAACAGGCATCGTTAAGTTGAATAATCGCTTACAAATTTCAAAATCAATTATGACTTATATAATATTGACTAAAGCATAAATAACACAATAGTGTTTAATTTAACGCTACCAACTTGCAGTAACTCGAATAGAGTTTCACAAAATTGTCGGTACTTCCTCGATCTGTTGGAACAAAATCTCCGCGCGATGGCAAGTCACGTTCCCGTGAACGTGCAATAAAAGCACGTAAAGTCTCCCGTCTCTCTTTCTCTCTACCTCTCTGCGCATCCCCTGATCATTCCAAAGGATGAGACACACCGACCGGGTGGCCGGTTCCATCGCCCGTATTAACGCCTACCGCAAATAGAGTCGGCGCTGGAAGAGGTTGCGTCGTCTGTGCTGGCCGCGAATCACAATAGGGGCTGATCAGTCCCCGACACGGGAACAGAGCGAGATAGCGAGACCGCAGGGGTAGAATATGGTGCGAGAAGTTGGCGTGGTTCGATGTATCAAACCGAAAGTTTGATAGCCCCGAAGGCTTTGCCGGCCAAGTTACTTCCACGGAACGTGACCCTGCCTCGGTATCCTCCGGTCCGCCGAAAACCGGGCTCCTCCATTCACCCACCTCTCTCTCTCTCTCTCTCTCTTCGCACGTCCATTCGAGCACCCTCGAACAACCTTCCCTCCGCGACTCTACGTGATCGACTCTCCGTGTCCCTCCCCGTTCCGCGCGTGGAATCCCTTCGCTGGATACGAGAGCACACGTACGTACACTAACACGATCTTAAAAGCTCGAAGCTTCGTTGTCTTGGAAAATATTATCGCCATCCGTTCCAGGATACGAAATCCGATGTCCGTGGATTCTCTTTCTCTAGACTTTAGTTTGGTCGTGACTATCGATTGCTTTTCTCGGACGTGTGTTTCAGGGCAAGATATTTTTGCGACGTCCCTTTTACCAGAACATCATAAGGTGGAAAAGTTTTTAGAAATTTTGGTCCTTTTGCTTGTATGCGGTCTTTCCACGGTCCCGGATGTCTTTCGTTCCGCAACGTTACGTAGCCTCCCTAAGGGTAGCATTTGCCGACTTTTCCTTAATATAATCCCCAACAAGAACTCCTCATGTATTCATAATGCAGCTCGGGAGGTCGGACCGAATAAAACATCCAAAAAACTGCTCCCACAGCATGTTTCGCTGATGCAAAAGGACAAAGCACGTGCAACCAACTACATGGTATTGCCAGTCTTCGAGTTTACAACCTCGGTAGTTTTCTCTGTCCAAAAGAACCCAAATAACTACAAACTCCACTGTACTTCTCCACAATTCCTATGTAACTTTTGTTCTCCGCGAATTCTCATTAATCTTAAATCAACCTTCGAATTATGCGTCGCGTATAAAATTTACGCTTCTTCTACAATATTTCCAACGCAATCCGATAATGTAAACACGTCGGTACGTCTCTGCAACTTTTTCTGGAATTACAATTTCGACTCGATACAAGGCACTAAAAATGTATGCACAGGGCCATAAAGCTCGCGATAACTTCGAAGTCGAAGCAACGAGAACTCAAGGCGTAGTCAATTACTCGCCACGAACTGGTTTATCACGCGCATAAAACGATATCGAGATTCCATTTCGACTAGTCGCGAGGAGATTCAGCCAATGCTCGAATGTCTAGTCGCGACACTTTTCGGTGGCGCGACAATTCGATCGCGAGACGCTATAAAATACGAAACGATCGGGAGCGAAGCGGAAACCAGAAGCAGAAGAGGGTACATTTATCAGAAAGGAAGCGGTGACGACGCTGTCGATGAATTTATGTGTTCGGAACGCGATCACGAGCCGTAAAATGTAATTTTGCTAATCCAAACTCCACGGTCCGTCCACAAATCCGCGGTTTAATGTATCGGAAGTATCGGACAAACGAACTTTAAGAACTCCTCCTTTTAAGGCAGTCGTTACTATCGGCGATGGATAAAACGACACGCTAGAACATTTCCAGAGTCTCTTTCTCGTCTTTCGCCTCTCCATCATGTCACACTTTCAACAGTTTTCAATTCTTTTTAGCGAGAATGTAAATCTTTTCTCAATTCGTGTCTGTCACTTATTTTATGCTAAATAAGCTCAAGTTCCTTGGAGTTTTTTCAAGTTATTTTTATTACTGTCATTGGCGATTGATTTAAACCGAGGTTTTAAATTCATATTTATCTTTTTAACGCAATTCAATTATGAATGCATTTTGTGTGTGTGTGTGTGTGTGTGTATTCAGTCAATATTTTCATGTAATCCACTGACAAGTAAAACGTTTCCCATCCAACAGTACCAAAGACAGAGGAAGAGATGGCTGCTTGAGTCCGGAATAAACAGTGGACAGGCCAGGTTTACAAGATCTCGAGTGGGTTCTCTCTTAAGGGTCTGGCCAGCTCTGGGGCTCCTCCAATTCGCGTTAAATATGCATACGTTGTCATAGCAAATTGAATATTTCGTCGTCTGTTTAATTCGGACTGCATAATAAACGAGGCTCCGTCGTAAAACAGAAACTGGATTAGAAAATATACAAAATTTCGATGTTTCAATTGGCCATATCCCTTTAAGCTACTTCATTTTATTAAACCTTCAAACATAGTTGTTTATCTAGGTAAACCTTAAGTAATTTCCTTCCTTTCCTAAATAAACCGCTGGAATCCTGTTTCTCGGAAACAGAAACTTGACCTCGATTTGCAATCAAATGAATTGTTAATTACGAGAAAATAGAACGAAGCCGAAGCTTTACGTGATAAAACGAAAGACAGTAACCATGTAAAATTGATTCGACATTCAATGCAATCCTGTTCAATTATCGCAATCACATATTCATTCTCAACTATGCATCTAATAAATCAAAATCCTCTTCGCAAACCTTCGCAGTGGAATTACTTCGAATAATTTCTATCAAACTCCGACTAAACACTCTCGTCGTCCCTTCTAAACTTTGGAATCTGATTTACGCCGGTTAAGCTCGGACGATACGCGGTATCGAACAAATTCGAGGGAAGTCAAACCGCGAAAGTAATGGAGGCCAAGCGGTTAGGTGGATCCCGCGTAGCTGGAACGGAACGCGATTTAATGGCGGAAGGCGGCGTCGATCCATCACGACACCGATCTTCGTTATCCAAGACGTTGGGCCACGACGGAAGGTGCGCTCATGGAAAGGCTAAGGGAATTGGAAGCGGACGGGGGACGCGGATCGGGGCTTAGATTGGCTTTGCATAGTTTCGCGTGTCGGGAGTTGAGTTATAATTACCTTAGCGCCTGTAACAGGAGCGCCGGTATAGCGATGGCTAACGCGACTACAAGATAATAAATTAATGCGGCACGTCGCGTAAATGTAATACGAGCCTAACTACCTACTCCGCCTAAAAGCATGTCGTTGTGAACGATGATCCGCTGCGATGGTGCAATCGTATCGGTGGGTCACGCCGCCTGTGTAATTCTCATCCGTCTTGGCTTCGATCTCTTGTTGCTTGCTTCTTTCCTTTCGGTTTGGCGGTTGAGATGGAACTGGTTCGTTAACTAAATCGCGAAGAACCATTGGGAATCGTACAGAATTTTTTTACGCGCGTTGTCAATTATAAAAAGTTTGTTAATATTATTTTCGGCCGAGATGTTAACGTGACCGATTCTTTTAAGATAACATATATTCGCGTTAATCTAGTTCTCTGGCGAAAAAGCGCGCAAGAAGCTGCAGAACGGTTGTACACGTGAAAAAATTTACACGTTAATTATATGTTAATGACGCGTTTTTGATATAATCTTAAGTTTTGCGCGAACACAAAAATCAGCTCTCTCTCTCTTTCTATAACAGTACGGATTGAAAAGAAGAGGAAGATAAACTGTTCTCTTGTAAGACATTCTATTCTGTAATGAAGCTTCAAAAAAGCATTTGAAAAAGTAATCACATGTTGGAAATTTAAGGAAATTTGAATACTTAGAGTATGGTATTTGTGAATGTTAAATTGTTTGGATAAGATCCAGGGTAAATTTTTTTGTAGCGTAAAATTTTTTACAAGAAGCGTTTCTTTGAGGCACCTCGTATCAAAGCAAAACGTTAAGAGGATGATTAATGATTTACAATGTCTAAGAAATGTCAGCTCGAAGATAGGGAGGCTCCGTGACACAGCGGCCCTCATTATTCCCTCTCTATTTGACCCCTTAATCATTCAGCTGCACACACCGTTTCAACGAGTCCCTTTCAAACCCCTGCTCGCATCGCCAAGTACTTAAAGCTTTTAATTAGAATCGTCGCACTGCTCCACTTTTTCAAGCACGCAGGCACAAAACATTCCTGCTACTATGTTTGATTATCCGTCTCTCTGTCGGAGCTACAATATGTCAAGAAGTCATAGATGATCAAACGCTTTCGTTTAGAGTCACCTCTGTACATATATCTATATATATATATATATTTTCTTATAACATTTTGTTATTCCTAAGTATCGAGTTCGTCCGAAGATTGTTTTCACAATCGTTTACTTACCCATATTGCAACTTCAAAATACTTCCAAGCTTTTAATTTCCAAGATCATTACCTTTATAAGTTTCGACAAAAATTTCATCCCCTGTTGAAAAATATTTCACGTGTTCGGAAAACTTTACCAAGCCTATTCAACCCTTGGAAACGCATCTGTTCGTGGTCCGTTTCACGAATTCCACCAGATAGATGCTGCACAAAAAACAAAAGGAATTAATCCCAGTCTCGAGTTGCAGATACCGTCCCGACTTTAGGTACGTATTTCGCGTTTCGAAGTATGCAAAAGACCGGAACCCCTAAGCTCGCATGTAAATGCGCTCGTGGAAGCGTATAAATACGCGTCGTGCGTTGAGAAGGCGGTATAAATTATACGCACATTTACGAAACAGCTTCCTGGTGCGTTCTGAGCTCTCTCTTTTCCTCTCGTTCTCCATAGAAAGTAAATCTAAGCGTTCATCGCGAGTACAAACCGCACCCGGACCATGCAACCCCTCCCGCTGCAGTATTATTATGTTTATGAGCGGGTACACCGATGTAAATGCAAATCCAAAGGAGAAGAGGTTCTGAAGTCGTTAGCGAAAGATTTCCAGCCTCTTTAACCCGCGGTAATATCTAATTTGTTATTCGCTGCTGCGATATCGCGGCATTATTCACTCCCTCGCCTGGACCTACGCGGAAGTTAATGTCTCTGAACATCAGGAGTCATCCTCGCGGCGTTTATGGCTGTCCCGGACAGATTCGACCCTCGTAAATTATAGTTCCTCCGTGATATCGTGCGGCTGCGTTTTCCATGCTAGCGAGCCATTAAAACGGCGGCGGGGGTAGCAGAATTGAGACGTGACGAACATCGAAATCTTTCGTTGCTCGATGCGCATCTGATCCCTTTTCACGGGGAACATTTTCTGGATTAGATGTTACCGAGAGATATCCGGATATTCCCGATATTTTTATATTTTTTTTCCCTTTTTTATTTTGTTATCCGTGTTTTCATATATTTGTTCCTTCTTTCAGTTTTCGCGGAGGTTTTATCCTACGAAAGATACCGTTTGGTATCGTATGGAGTAATAAAGATCTTCGCGCTTTTAACTTTGGATTCAAGATCTCTCTGCTGATTTACAGTATCCTATAAGATTGCAAATTGATGTAAACTTTATAACTTGCCAATATCGCCTCTTCTTTGACATACTGTTTATGCACAGTGTAATATAAAAGTTCTAAAGGTAATTGAAGCAAGAGGACAGCACAAAGATGACATTAGCTTCATCCAAACTTAACGAAATTGCTGTAGTATACGCGGACGCGTTTATTCTCCATGCTTAACGCAAGAATACTTCGCAACGTTCTCCAGTTCAGCCATATTGGTGTTCGCAGCTCAAGGACACTCGAGGCTAAACTTTTAAAGGAAACAAGCCGGTGTATTGAAAAAGCCACAGTGGGGGCAAAGAAGGAAAGTAGTCCAGATACTTGTGGCGCAATAAAGTTCATTTCAACGCGGCTGGTTGCTCGCATTCCGGGGTTAAAAACGGGGTCCCATTACCGCGAAACTCGCGTGTCCTATTTAGAGGCAAACATACGACGTAGGAGAGGCAAACGTTTATTATGTCAGTACGAACGTGCCGCTAAAATACTTGAAATTATCTAAACCGCCGCGTCTGAAGCGCGAAATGTGGAAAAAAGTGTGGCAAAGAAATGTGCGACAAAAGAGTATCAGATCGCATGATACTTTCTATAAAAAAAAAGTACTTTCTCGAGAACTAATTACATTCATTGCTAATCGTTCAGTGTTACTGTAGACTAATCGTCAACTCGATGGAAAAGTTATTTCATAAGTTTCTAACGGATAGCACGATAATTATTACGAGGTCCGGATAGGTGGCAGAAAACGAGAAATCGCAAGTTCCACGGGGTCGTTTATAAAAATAGAAAGTTACTGGCCGTTTCACCGACCTTATCGGCCGGTTACATAAACACTTTGCAGAGATAATTATTGCGCTGCTCTCCATTTATCCGGAGCAACTTCTAATCTCATTAAACTTGATCGGCGAAACAAACGTTGCGAACCTTAATTATAGTTACATCTATAGGTCAGCCGCCGCGACGATCAGCGTCCCTGAAACGTATTTTCTAGCCATTGCTTCGATCGACGAATCGGAAACTTTTTCTCGAATATTCTGAAAAATTTTCGCGACGCCAATTTCTCTTTCCTGATCAGAAAATTTCGTTGGACGTTCGAAAAAGACAGTGAAATTTATGCAAGCTCGTTGCTATCGATCATACATGCGACATCACGATTCCACGCGAGCAGACAGAGCTGCGAACAGCGAAAATCGTTCCTCCAGCTGCGCTTTCCACTTTCCAGGACACTGCACCTGCTAGTCTTTCTTTATCCTCCGCAGTTGAATACACAGTCTGTGCGTGTATTGCTCGCGAAACGTGCTCGATGGAAGGCCAGAAATCGAGGGGAGAAAAGAAAGAGAATCAACGTAGATGTTTGCCGCTAGGATAGGTCTGAGTGAAGTTGAAAATAAAAAGATTCCGTTGAATTATAGGAACCGAAGTTCGTCTGAAAAATTTATTGCGAAGAGCGTAAAAGCGAAGAATATACATTAAGGTAATCTTGTTACTAACCGGTGAGCCGTTTAGTCAATTTTAACAAACCGATGACAACCTCTTCGAGATAAACGTTTGGGAACTGAAATTGATAAACGCAGCGATTCGAAAGTTTAGATTAGAAGATTATCTAGACCGATAGACAGGTTTAAGAATAACTGTTGGACGTTAATACTTAACAGGCGAGCAATCTACCTGTACCTGATGTTCAAAATAGATTCTCCGATAAAGCTTTCATTTTTGTATCTAACCCATGAATAGTGTAAATGTAGTTCGATGGAATAGTTCTTTTTACTCTTTCAACTCGTTAAAGATTCATACCGAGGAATCGCGTAAAAACGACGACCTCTCGTCTAGGTATAAAATTGCTGATGCTCTCCTTTAGAAGCAAAACATGATTCTCCTAACTTGAAGTGAATCGAGCGATTCGCCAGCATAGTAATGAGCAGCATTCTTACCTAACCAGAAACCTAAGCTGAGAAACAAGAATCCCGATCTTGGCAGCAATTTTGCTTATTTATCGATCGGCTTAAATTCTTCTCTTTCAATTCTTCTTGTTTCTGCTGGAAGAGTCGGATTTCTTGTCGAACCTAAAAACAAGGGTTAATTATTTTTAACCAGCAATACTAATGGTTTCTCCTCTTCTAACCGAATTCCGTTGGACATTAGCGAAGCTTCATTAATATTGCGTTCGATGCTAATTGTTATTAGTAATCTGAAATGAGCGCATTGCGTAACGGTCGAAAAAATAATAAAGTCTTATCTATAAAATCGAAAGTGGCGATGATGATACCGTATTCTCAAGAACTACGACTTCCTAGAATTAACTATGAATGGTGTGCGCAGCTGTTATGTTTCGATAAAGATATCAAAAAATTACCACTAAATTAATCAGGTTCCTAAAATATACTAAACGTTTCATACAACGCCATATTCTCAGATTGCAATCGTTCTTCGAACAGTTTAACCGAATAGGGTTTTTAAATTTACAAACGCAATACCCCAACAGCAGTGTCGATCCTCCGCGGACCCTGATATCGCCTAAAATCCATTCTCGCAATTTGACTTGCAAAGCCTGGATTACTGGCCACAAGATAACGGTCCCGCAGCGTCAATGTGAGTCCTCTGAAGATTATTTGGAGAAGAAACTTCCTGATGTCGTTAAGCTGCACAGCGTGACACGCAACGCCCTGTCAATTCCTGGGAAACTGAATTACAGTCACAGCTTTGACTGATCTTATACGTTAGTTGTACTATACGTTTGGTTTCTGCCGGAAACTCGATGCTAACAGAAATAAAATTACCAATTTCATAATTTAATTATGAAATGGATAAACGTTGAAGCGGAAGAAACTACGCTACCGTCCATAAGTACTTGACTACCTTTAGTTTATCTGAAATAT